>BGNK01001875.1:9143-123079 GCA_003297005.1 Symbiodinium sp. clade A Y106 | reverse complement strand
CAATTGAACCCGCCAAGAGATTCGAATCCTTCGTCGTGTGATGGGCCGACAAGACTTCCTCCCCGAAAGTCTGCTGAATATGAACCACACCTGCCTTCAGATGTCGGTACTTGATCTGAGCGGACGGACTGGCGGCCAACAAGGCTTTGAGCAGTTTGTGCAGCTTGAACATCGAGCGAGCATGTTCTGCATGCTGAGGCGCCATGGCCTTGTAGTTGTACAAGTTGAAGCTTTCCTTCNCAGCTTGAACATCGAGCGAGCATGTTCTGCATGCTGAGGCGCCATGGCCTTGTAGTTGTACAAGTTGAAGCTTTCCTTCATCCCGAATGCACGAACATAGGAGTCGAGCGAGTCATTGAATAAATCCTGATCGATGTCTGGAAATGCCAATCGCTTCATCGGGCATTTGTTGCCAGCACCTGCACATGTTGTCTGGGAAACAGCAACAAAAAAATAGCTTTCCAACCACTGCAATTTGCCGAATCCCCTGGCCTTCCGCTCGTTTTCTCTGTGGCTTCATCAGCACCATCTCTGATGCCGAACTGCTCTGCTCCTAAACTCTACTGGCCAGGCCAAAGCACCGCTTNCCCCTGGCCTTCCGCTCGTTTTCTCTGTGGCTTCATCAGCACCATCTCTGATGCCGAACTGCTCTGCTCCTAAACTCTACTGGCCAGGCCAAAGCACCGCTTTCGGTGGCTGCCTGCTGTTTGAGCTGTCAGTCCTTTCAAACACGTGCTGATCACATATGTTTCCAAGCACAAGCTCGGCAGCACCGGAGCCATTGCACATGGCCCCGGTCATTATATACATGGCATTACATGACTTTACATTCTTACCATATACCTNTTCCAAGCACAAGCTCGGCAGCACCGGAGCCATTGCACATGGCCCCGGTCATTATATACATGGCATTACATGACTTTACATTCTTACCATATACCTTACCTTTTTTACCTTGTACACATGACATCAACCTACATTACTATACACACATATATATATATAAAACACCTGCAACAAAATCTAGACTTCTTATTGAAACAGACCTAGAACTTATTGAAACGAACCAATAAGGCCTATTGAAATACACCAATAAGGCTTATTGTTTCGCTTCCATAACCCCGGCTCGCACAATTATTGTTTTATTTCAATAATCCTCGTGTTTCAATAACCCCCCAAAAAACCAATAACTTATTGAATCTTTTCAATAAGGCACTCTCTGGGAAACGCCACTAAACACACTCTCAGGACTGCTCTGTGCGAGGCCGCGCGCGCATGGGGGCGGGCACCCTTCGGAACCTTGTAAACGCCACTAAATGCACTCTCCGGGCTGCTCCGTGGGAGGCCGCGCGCGCTCGCTTGCTCACACCCACGTACACACTCATTCGCGCACTCGCTCACTCGCTCACTCTTTCCTTCATTCACTCCTATTCACTTCTGAATACTTTACCAAAAGATAATCTTCACATGTGGGGTTATCCGGTCCTTTAATTAATTATTCAAATTATTTAATTCGGGCCGGCAATTAAATAATTTAAATAATTTGAATCCTGGGGAGGGGGTCGGGACCCCCCTCCCCAGTATTCAAATTATTTTTAAATTAGTTAATTGCCGGCCCCAACCCCCCAGGGGACACCAATAGGGTTTATTTGGAAGCTGGCTCTTGTGTATATATTAGGGATTTGGAGCATGATTTCCTCTTTAGAGTACAAATACCAGCTTCCAAATAAACCCGGTTTAAGCCGCACACGCCCNCCCCCCCTCAACTCTGGTTGTTTTCTTCTCCCCACTGTTCTTCACCGCCCCCCTGTTGTAGTTGTTCCCCCTTGTTGTTCTTCGAACAACAACTGTAACAATGCCCCGCGCCTCCTCCCGTTGTTGTTCCGGGTGAGAGGGTTGTTGTTGGCCAAATCCACGAACAGCACCTCCCTCTGTTAAAGGGGCTTAAGCTTGTCAAAACTCAAGAAGACACTCCTAAACACCCTATAGAACCCCAACCCAACACCCTCTTCGTGATGTTTCTGTGAGGTCATTCGCGAGACCGTGGCCGAGTCCCTGGGCCCCGACGTCTTGCCCGAGCATGCGACCTGCCGTGCAAAAGTTGTAAGAATAGGGTGCTGCAGGGTTTGTTGGGTTGTAATGACCTATATGATTCGAATACGTTTTGTATATTCCTCCACGGCGACTGTCACACTAAATCAAAAATTCTCTAAGGAAACTGATGTAAAGGGGGTTTGGGCTACGTGATTGTCGTGGGTTGGTGCTTCAGGGCGGAGTTGAAGCTTTATGGAAAAATGCAGCAAGCCAACCGAAAAGTCGTCCCTAAACGCTAAACTTTTCACTTCGCGCTGTCATTATATTTGCTGCTGCAGTTGCTGCTGCCCGTAGTCGTGGCTGTCGTACGTGCGGTCGTTTGTTTTGTTGGTGTGTTTGTCACAGCTGTTGCTGCTGTTGTGTTTGCTAGTGCTGTTGTGCCATTGCCGGTGCCGCCGCCCATGATGCTGATGTTGCTGCTGATCTGGATGATGCTGCTGTTTTTTAGGTGTTGTGGATTGTGATGTTGTTGTTCTTGTTGTTGTTGTTGGCAGCACTTGTTGTTGTTGTTGTGGCTGCTCTGGTTGCGGTTGTGGTTCTAGGTTACGAGGTGTGGGTTGCCGGGTTCTCGTGCTTGTTCCTATTGCGAGTTGCGGGTTGCGGGGTGGTCGTGGTCCGGCGTGGTCGTTGTCGTTGTCGTCGTCGTCGTCGTTGTTGTTGTGGTGGTGATTGTCGTGGCCGGTGTGGCTGTTGTGGCTGTTGTTGTTTGTTCTTGTTGCCGCTGCTGTTGTTGTTGTTGTGGCGGCTGCTGCTGCTGTTGTTGATGGTGGTGATGGTGGTGATGGTGTTGGTCTTGCTGTTGTTGCTGGTGTCGTTGTCGTCGTCATGGTGGTGGTTGTGGTTGTTGTTGTAGTTGTTGTTGATTATTATTATTGTTATTATTATTATTATTATTATTATTATTATTATTATTATTATTATTATTGTTGTTGTTGTTGTTGGTGGTGTTGGTGTTGGTGTTGTTGTTGCCGTTGTTGTTGTTGTTGTTGCTGTTGTTGTTGTTGGTTGTTGTTGTTTGTTGCTGTTTGTCGTTTGTTGCTGTTTGCTGTTGTTTGTTGTTGTGCGTTGTTGGTTGTAGTTGTTTGTTGTTTGGTGAACGGTTAGTGGTTGGTTGTTGGGGGTTGGTGGTTGGTGGTTGTTGGTTGTTGTTTGTTTTTTGTTGTGTGTTGTGTTGTTGTGTGCTGTGTGTTGTTGTTGCTGCTGCTGTTGCTGTTGCTGATTGTTTGATGTTTGTTTGTTGTTTGTATGCTGTTTGTGTGTTGTTTGTTTGTTGTTCGTTTGTTGTGTGTTTGTCGTTTGTTTGTTGTTCGTTTGTCGTTTGTTGTTTGATTGCTGTTTGTTTGTTGTTTGTTTGTTGTGTGTGTGTTTGTTTGTTTGTTTGTTTGTTTGTTTGTTTGTTTGTTTGTTTGTTTGTTTGTTTGTTTGTTTGTTTGTTTGTTTGTTTGCTTGCTTGCTTGCTTGGTTGGTTGGTTGTTTGTTTAGTTGTTTGTTTGGTTGGTTGGTTGGTTGTTGTTGTTGTTGATGATGCTGCTGATGTTGTTGTTGCTGTTGTTGTTGTTCCCCACATCACTGTGGGGTTTTGATTTCGTGAGGCATCTATCCACCGCAATGCCGTGCCATGCCCTGCCCCGCCATGCCACACCACACACCACGCAGCACACCGCGACGGGCCGCGACGCAACACAGCACGCACAACGCAGCACGTAGCGACGCACTCCCAACACAGCACCCAGCACACACAACACACAGCGCTGCACACGCAACACAGCACACAGGAAGACTCCAGAGGGCTCTCTGGGAGGCAGCGCGCGCTTGGGGAGCCCCCGCCTCTGCAATAGTCTGTAGCGGGCTCTCTGACTCCAGAAGGCTTTGTGGTAGGCGGCGCTCGCACACCACCAAAAACACAGCACACCACGCACGCGCGCACACACACACACTCACACACGCGCACACACACACACACACGCGTGCGCGCACCACCACCCCTTTAACTCATTTTGCACACGGGGGAAATTGTCATGTGGGGTTATTCGGTCCTTGAATAACATAATTGTTGTTGTTTTGGTTGTTGTTGTTGGTGGTGGTGGCGGTGGTGGTGTCGCTGTTATTGTGGCGGCTGCTGCTGCTGCTGCTGTTGTTGATGGTGGTGACGGTGTTGGTGTTGGTGTTGTTGCTGGTGGTGTCGTTGCTGTTGCTGTTGTTGCGGCTGCTGTTGTTGCTGTTGCTGCTGTTGTTGCTGTTGTTGCTGTTTCTGCTGCTGTTGCTGTTGCTGGTGCGTTTGCTGTTCTTGTTGTTGCTGTTGTGGTGGGTGGTGGGTGGTGGTTTTCTTCCTGTTGTTTTTTCTTGTTGTATTGTTTGTTTGTTGTGGCGGCTGCTGCTGTTGTTCTTGATGATAGTGATGGTGGTGATGGTCATAGCAATGGAGATGCAGAGATGGTGGCGGGCGTGGCAGGTTGGCGCGGATGTTGGTTCTCGGTGTCCGTCTGTGTGGTCGTAGTCGTAGTCGTGATCATGCTTCCGTGTGTGGTCTCTATGCTTGATGCTGCTGCTTGTCGTGGCGGAGGGAGTGCCAACAAGTGTTGGGGCTGTAAAGGTTAGAGAATCTTAGAACACGGCAGCCTAGGTGACGGTGATTTCTTCGACGGATGGTGAAACCTGCACCGACGGTGGGACGTCGAGGCACTCGAGGTTTCCTGAGGTAGTATGAGGAGTTCAACATCTCCGGGTCGGGCAGAAATGCGACGGCTTGGGTTAAGTGCCCTACAGGCCCGAAACCTTCCCCAACCCATCTTTCGACAATTCCGAGGCACTGTGAACCTTCAGCCCCACGGAGAAACCCTAAATTCCTTAAGTTTTAGAGACCTCTGAAATATGCTTCGACAGCTCATTTGTTGTGCACTGTCCCTCCCTTTCTTTACGCCTGTGGCAGCCTATTTTGTGAGTGTTGGTAAGGCTTCTTTGCTGCGGTTCATCTTTATCCTCATGACCCGTGCCACTTCTTGTCGGTAACTGTTCCTCTTATGGCTCCTGGCTACTACGAACTACGTAGTTGCCGAAGATACTTACTTTCGGAAGCTTACTGGCTTTTTGACCAGGTAGCTGACGAAGGAGCTGACTAAAGTATCCCACGAATGTAACCAACTAACTAACTACCAACTGAGACGGCTAAGTCATCTCTCACCGGACTGACCTATCCCATGCGTCTTCCTTTCATGGCAGCTTGTGGCTGCGGTGATGGTGGTCTTCTCACGCTTTGAACCCGAAACCCATCAAGCTCAAGGCGGCTGAGTCAGCAGCTGTCGTACACCTACGCCAGGGGCCCACGGTATGGTTTACGGCTTGAAGTTCAGTCCTTTTCAGCGCTAGCCATCCCGGCGAAGCCCCGGAACCAACACCCTGCAATCCTACAGTCCTAGCCCCCAGACCTGACAGCCTTACTCAGTTGCGTTGCGAACGCAGCGACATACGTGATCCACAGCATGTTCGGAGCTATGGCTCAGGCTTTAGTGTGTTGAGGGTTGAGGATTTCCTTGATTTCCTGTTTAGGTAGACGTGAGTTGTGCTGTTACATGGAGGGATGTGCTGATGTTGGCTTCTAGGGATTGGGCCTACTGCAGGACTCGCGATTGTAGGAACCGGGGCCCTGACTATCGAGCCCACCCAAAGGCTGAATAGTGTTGCTCTCCACGAGTTCACTGAGACGAACGATTCGATCCCCAAACTGGGCACCATGTGCCGGGAGCACTGGTTGGAATGTGTCGGAAACCCTGAACCGTCGTATAGCATTGGCACACTGTTTGAGCACCCTTGCTGAAGGCCGAGTAGAGATTCCGGTATTTGTGAGCTGTGGCAAGGAATCCCTCTGTCTGAGATGACAGCGACATATTCTGTTTGTTTTCCAAATCGTCAAGTGGGACTCGGTTTAACCTGATTGCGAAAGCGTTCCCTCTTTCTTCTGTTGCTCTACTCGCAACAATCCTCCACTGCCATCCTGCAGAAGGTTGAACCCCAGAGGACCACCGAACCCGAGCCACCAGACTTCACGAAACCCTCCCAAGTCTCAAATTCGGGAATCGTGCACTTCGCTGTCTATCTGCCTCTCAGACCGTCACCACATTCCTCTCCGGGCCAGTGCCGGAGTTGCCGGGGGCCAAGCAACGTCTGCACTGCTGGTCTGATCATGATTGCTCCTAGCATGAGACGCAGTGCCAGTTATTGTAGGGAAGCAGTTTGAGCAGGAGCAGCAGCAATCTTCATTGTTGCTGATGTAGCACCAGCCGAAGCAGTAGGAGCAGTCGTCACGTTCGGGCGGCCTGGCTGCTGCTGCTGCTGCTACTGCTAGTGCTAGTGCTACTGCTATTAGAAGCACTACAAGTACTACAAGAACTACTGGTACTACACTACTACTGCCATCAGGAACGCTACCATTCCCACTACTGCTCCTGCTGTTGCCAACTTTACCTCGTCCACGGTTTCAGTAACAGGTTTGGCCTTGTGGGGCTTCACACTGTAAGGCTGTGTCATCTCTGCTTGAACATGGGTATGGTACGGTCTGGTGCTTGCGTGTAAACGCTACGGTGCAAATGCACTGCTAAAGTCACAAGCACAGTACATAGGTCTTCATCTTCGTCGATTGCAATGAGCAGAGTTGGCATCAGCACGATTTTATACAGTTGAGTTTCTTAATTTCAGGAGCTAGCCTGCAGCGCCTTTTATCCTTAAGTTGTCATGTCCGAGTTCTGAAGGTATGCAATGAATCACAAACGAACAGGAGGTCTCGAGTCTTTATGACTACGATCTGCTGCTCAGGATTTGTATTCCTGTTACGCTCGCTGATTCTGGAAGCTTGGCCGTTGGGAACCAAGGCCAACAAAGGAGAACATTACGACTATCATGAACCAGTTCATACTGCAGCACACCGTCCTTGCAGGGGCCTCGAGAACGACAGGATGCCTTGAAACTTTGGCTTTTGTGAGCTGGTTGCGAGAAGGGGCAAGCAATTCATTCACATCGTGCAGCCGAACTACCCTAAACCTGCTCTGAACCCCAAGATCTTACACGCGCTCACTAACTGGGATCTTGACGCCTGAAGTACGCCACAAGCCCGAATCAAAACGTTAAATCCTTAAATTGAAACCCCGCACTCTGCACCCTAGAGCTTAACGCTTACAGCCCTAAACCACAAACCGCGCACTGCAAACTCCCGGAACGACAAGCCCTGAACGAGTAGGGAGGTCGCAACTGAGAGGAGGTCGTTCAGACTTCGGGGTTGACGTTCCAGCACCTTCGACCCCATGAACCTTACGCCAAGGACACTACTCGGCCGGGCAATGCTATGGGCCTGATAGGGACAATAGACATGTGAAATCTGTAAGTCATAGTCATACTACGAGTAGTAAGAACGAAGTCTGACCCATGCATGCACTTGTCATTTCTATCGTGCATCTCGCTCTGACGCAGATTTGGTGGAAAATGTTGCAGGCTTTGGCGAGGAATGCGCGAAACTCCATCGCCTTACCCCGGCGAGCCCCCATCCAAAATCGTTCAACCACGCAGGTACTCTGTCTGAATGCTTGGAAGTATTTGTAGCTGTGCAAGGCGGGTCTATTTCACAAAGCTTTCTGCATTTCGGGCCGCAGGTAGATACGAAACCCAAACCGACCCAAACTTGAACTCCAAACCCCAAATTGATAGTGCTTCATGGTAACCTCTTCTCCCCAACCCTACACAATAATCCTAAGCTTTCAAAAAAACGCCGCAATAGTTGGGTTTTAGCAACCTTGGCCAAGCAATATTCGGGCTTTAGCAACTTGGGCCGAGGCCAGTACGACCGTGACTGTGGAGGCGATAACGGTTGTCCAGGTCACGTCCACGACCCTTGGCACCGGTCTATGTTTGGGACCTTTGCTCCTACTCTTGATCCTACTCCTGGTAGGAGCAGCAGCAGTAGCGGTAGCGGTGCGGTGGCGGTAGCAGTAGCCGTAGCGGTAGCGGTAGCGGTAGCAGGAGCAGGAGGAGCAGCAGCAGTAGCAGTAGCAGCAGCAGCAGCAGTAGCAGTAGCAGTAGCAGTAGCGATAGCTGCAGCAGCAGCAGCAGTAGCAGTAGCAGTAGCAGTAGCAGGAGCAGGAGCAGGAGCAGGAGCAGGAGCAGGAGCAGGAGCAGGAGCAGTAGCAGTAGCAGTAGTAGTTGTTGTAGTTGTAGCAGTAGTTGCTGTTGTTGTTTTTTGTTTTGTAGTGGTAGTAGGAGTAGTAGCACTAGTAGTGCTTGCATTGCCTTCCGTCTCTGAGGCTGCATCTGTAGTAGTAGTAGTAGTAGTAGTAGCAGCAGTAGCAGGAGGAGGAGGAGGATTAGTCGCAGCAGCAGTAGCACTGGCAATGGCAGTAGCACTAGTCGCAGTGCTAGCAGCAGCGGTAGCAGTAGAGGTAGCAGTAGCAGTCGGAGATGGAGCAGGAGCAGGAGCAGGAGCGGCAGCAGCAGCACTGGCAGTAGCAGCAGGAGCATGGGCAGGAGCAGGAGCGGGTCGCAGTAGCAGTAGCCGTAGCGGCAGCAGTAGCAGTAGCAGTCGTCGTTGTCGTGGTGGTGCAGCAGTAGCAGCAATAGCAGCAGCAGCAGCAGCAGTAGCGGTGGAGGAGCAGTGCAGTAGCAGTGGCAGTGGCAATGTTGGTTTCCAGCCGCCATGTGGTTTATGGCACAGCAAGCTCGCACACTTGTGCATGTCGCAACATGCCCTAAGCGAGGGCAGGCGCGATGCTGATGCAGTGGTGCGATCGCTGCCTCTGTTAAGGGGCTTCAAAGGACGACCTTGTTGCCTGGAAAGCCGGAGAAAGACGAGAAGTTGGGGTCTTGTCATCCTAATGCGGGGTGGCAGGAGGTGACAGCTGCTGCGCAGCTTTTCTGCTTGATTCGTCGCTTCGTCATCGCCCGGTCCAGCGGCAAGGCGTGTGTCATTGATGATGCCTGAGCTGGCAGGCAGAGCAGAGTGAAGTCAGCGGTGATGCCAACAAGCTCCAGCTTTTCTCGGCAATCCAGCCGTGCCTTCATGCGCAAGCTCTTGCAGCTGGCACGAACGGCCCAACAACTGGGCAACGGCCGCGACAGACTTGCCGGATGCGTTCCGCAAGATCCCGATGCACCCTGACCACGCTTGGGCCTGTGTGGTCGCATACGACGACCACAAGTCCGGAGGCCGACGGTTTCGGACGCTACCTGCCTGTTGCCATCTCAGCCAGCGCTCAGGCCGCCCATATTCCGGCAAGATGTAGTTGCTGTAGTTTGCACGTCGTCCACGTAAGCCGCCTTGTTGCTGAGATCAGTGGGGCAGTTGTTCGAGTTGTTTGGCTTCCCTTTCTCAGTCGAGAATCGGCAGGAGCCAGCGTCAGCTGGTGATTTCCTCGGACTGATGCATGGATATCATCCGGGAAGCGCAAAACACAGACGCCCCTAAGCCGCAGGTTGTGCAACCTTCCTGGACCAGGGTGTCTTTGCGCGTGTAGCTCGTGCTGGCCTCAACGCCATTAAGGAGTGTTCGCCTCGAGCTGCATTCCGCCCTTTGCGCCATTCGAGCCGTGCTCGACCTGCAGCCCCAACGCCTTGTCCGCACTCGTCCACAGATTGGCAGCTGGGTTGTAGCGGCGAGCGATGCTGCCCAGCATGCATTTCGAGTTGGCACCGAGGAGCAATTGGGTGCAGTCATCCCAATTGATGGTGTGCTCATGGTGTTGTGATTCCTGGGTGCTTCAGGGGTGGTATGTTGATAATGTCGTCGTCCTTGTGGCCTTGGTTCGGGGGAAGAATGACAGTCCAGAGCACATGGGGCTTTGGGAAACGTTGTCCCCCAAATGCCCTATCCCTTCACTGTGCACAGTGCTGCCAGGCGACCCCTGTGCTGTCCAACGTACTATGGGCGAGTGTCCCATGGAGCAAGCTGCTGCATAGGAAAACGCTGGAAGTTCGTGCATAGAACATAGCAGCAGAGGCAGCAGCAGCAGCCGTAGTCGTAGTCGTAATCGTCGTCGGCAGTGGCAGTGGCAGGAGCAGGAGCAGGAGCAGGAGCAGGAGCAGTGGTAGTGGTAGTAGTGGTAGTAGTGGTAGTAGTGGTAGTAGTGGTAGTAGTGGTAGTAGTGGTAGTAGTGGTGGTAGTGGTAGTGGTAGTGGTAGTAGTAGTAATAGTCAGTAGCCAGTAGCCAGCAGTCAGCAGTCAGTAGTCAGTCTTCAGTAGTCAGCCTTCAGTACTCAGTCGTCAGTATTCAGTAGTAGTAGTAGTAGTAGTACTACTAGTAGTAGTAGTAGTCAGTATCCAGTAGTAGTAGTAGTAGTAGTAGTAGTAGTAGTAGTAGTAGTAGTAGTGGTAGCAGTAGTAGTAGTAGTAGTGGTGGTAGTAGTAGTAGTAATCGTAGTCGTAAGCAAGCAAGGAAGGAAGTGACAGTGGGAGCAACAGAAGCAGAATTTTGCAGTAGAAGTGGCAATATCAGTCAAAGAGGACGTACATAAAGAGGCACAGTTGGAGGTTTCGATCGAGTAGTAGGAGTAGTAGTAGTAGCAGCAGCAGCAGTAGTAGTAGTAGTAGCACTGGTAGCAGTAGTAGTAGTAATTCAGCTGTAGTAGTGGTAATGGCAGTTGTACTGGCAGTCGTCGTAGTAGCAATCGTAGCGGTCGTAGTAGTAGTAGTAGTAGTAGTAGTAGGAGGAGTAGCCTGGTAACAGTCGCAATAGCAGTTCAGTATCAGGTAGCAATGGTAACAGCAGCAGACGTGAAGCCGGCAGAATTGGCAGTAGAGTTTGTGGTCGCGACAGTTCGACATCAACTTCAACATACACGGCTTCAACGACAAAATCCACGTCTTCGTCTTCCACATCGTTCTCGGCTGCAACATTCTCGACGTCGTCCTCAGGGTCATCGGAGCTTTGCCAGCACAGACGTGGCCCCAAAACGGATTGAGTACACCAGCATAGGTGTTGGTGTGGGCAGTTTCGGAAGAAACCCAAGTAGCAGCCTGTCTTGTGCCCAAGCCCGAAACTTTGCAGCAAAATCGGAAAGCTCAATACTCGAGAAAGTTGTAGGTTTGTTGGCATTACACCCCAATGTAAGCACGAGGGTTCAGGGTGTGGGTTGAGGGTTTTGTTCTTCTCATGTCCTCGACCCTAGTTAACCCCAAGCCCAGATTCCCAAGTGTTATAGGGGTATTTCCAGACCGCCATTTCCGTGGTCGTTCGCTGTCATGAGCGAGGAGAGTAGCAACAAAAGTCCCAAGATGCGCAACATCTATCACTGTCTTCGCATCACCAGGAGAGGTCACGATGTTCAGGAACGTTTGCTTCCTGTGTTGCTAAATTTCATTATTGCTTGCTTCTCCTACCACTCCGGAAGCTTCGTTGGTCCTGCAAACGTGCTTGCACGTTGCGCGCTGCGCACCCAGAGTGTAGAGGCGCGTCAATGCTTCGAACACATGTCTAGTTGTGCTGCTGCTGTGCTCGCTTGTCTACACTGCCAGACCTTGAGCATGCGAATTCCCAGTATGATCTCCTGTTGTTGCTGACCTACGAAGCAATGTGTCATACCACATCCTGCCGCCATCAGTCCACGTCTACTGCGCGAAGCTCCACGACTTGGACGTCCTCTTCCACCTCTACGTCTTCCTCAACAGTCGTGGCACTCTGCCAACACAGCAAACACCCATGAGGGAAGGAGGAGAACCATGTAGGTCGATGTTGTGGCTGTCAGGAATTTTGCTGTGTTGCCACGAGACTCCCAAACCTTGTACCTGTACCCTAAACTAGCCCTAAACCCAGCCTAACAGGTGCAGTCTCATGATGTGTAGTGAAATCGTTGGAGCCGAAGTGTCAGAGCCTCCTGTGGCCCAACTGGAGGCATTCCAGGACAGCCCCATGAGCAGCCCTTTACTCTAAGCTATACCCAAAAAGTTCCCCCACATCCCCGAAACTGGTCCGAGGTTCGACACCCCAATGCTAGAAAGCCGCGTCACCCCGCCAGATCTTCAAGTCACCTCTTCCACCCAGAGGCATGTGCTATGAAACCTAGTTCTATCTGCCTTATCGACACCCTGCCAAAGCCTACAGAAACCCGTAGCCCGAGGGGGCCGCAAGCCTAGGCTAAACCCATTCAAAAGGTACAGTCGGCAGAGTCTGACAATGGGGCATCCAGCGCGTCAGTTCAAGTGGCAACCTTGCTGGCAGCCACTTTGCACGAGATCGGGGGTTTAGGGTCTGGGGTTTGCGGGTTTAAGGCCGAGGTTCGTCCATAGAAGTCTAGAATCTCGAGAGGTTTGAAGACTAATCTTCAGTTTTTTAGTTGGAGTACTGTGGGGTTGCAGGCTGACGGCTGCAGGTTGTTAGTGTAGGGTCAGAGACCGTACGGAACAGACTGACGACCATGTTGCATCCTTTGAGTCTGGGCATCGCTGGGCACAGACGCCCCTACGTTCCACAAGCCCAGAACAGTCGATCCCGCCAATCCTGTGTGCTCGAAAAGAGAAGCTAAAACAGGAAACCCCAAACCCTTAATACCTTGAACTCTTAAATCCTGAACCGGGATCTCACAGGTTGCGTGTGGAGCATCTATTGCACTGGTGGCTTTCTTCTTCGCCTGCAGGACGGCACATCTGAAAGGACTCCGTGAGTTTGGGATGGAGATTTGAGATGGTCCGTGTTCAGATTTCTAGAACTATGGGTTTACGTTTACGTTTAAGGGACTTGGGATGGAAATTTGAGTGCTTCAGAGCTTGCTAGGGGGGTATACGAAAGGTTGTTTACTGCCCTTAACACGGTATATTCCCAAGTTACACCATGTGGTTCTAACCGTAAGTGTAAGGTCAGTGTGAACCCGGCGGCCGCACAAAAAGTCGTGCGCCCGCCACAGTCGAGTACGCAGTACCGTCAATCAACCTATCAATCAACCAACCAGCCAATCAATAAATCAATCATCAATCAATCAAACAAACAACAAACAACCAAGGAAAAACACAAGCAAGCAAGCAAACAAAAAACCAGAGAAATATATATATATATGTCTATATATATATGTCTATATATATATGTACATATATGTTTTATTTGTATTTGTATAACTGTACATGTGCCTTCAGACCATCCCTTGACCCCACCACCCTCAAACCTAAACTTACTACGGGCGCAGCATCGTGGCAATCTCCTGACACTGTGCTATTCCTCTCATGGTTTTAGGGCTTCATCTTGAGTTTAGTCAGGTCTACTGCAACCTGTCAACTGAAACCTGTGAAACTCTACCGATGCAAATCCCTCGTGCCCCAAATTCCACTTCTGCTTCTCAAGTCCTAAAGCCCACAAAAACACACCCAAGATCCAAAGCCCCCAATACCCTACTGTGCTAGACCTGTATGTCTCCAAACGCGAAGGGTTCAGGGTTTAGGGAAACTACAAACCCTGAAGCCTGAGTCAATTTCAATCTTAACACTTCGTAGCCAAAGCCGCAGGACAGGCAGTACATGCGGCCCAGCAAGCTAAGTTGTTCGAGGATGCGGGAGGGACTTATGCCAGTTTATATGGGGCCCGATGCAAGTTTTAAATGATTGGCTTCATGGATGAGACATACTTATAACTACCATGAGCTGTCATGTGGACCCGGAGGTTTGTGTTCCTGGTTTTGGTTGGTTGCAAACTTGCAAGCCTCGGGTCTCTTAGGAATTTCCAGCGTCGCAATGAAAGACTCGCCGAGTGGAGATATAAGATGAAGCAGAAAGGAAAGTATTGCACCAGGTGGCTCAAAGAATCTTGCTGCCCGGCGCCTACGTCTGTGATCAAGGCGGATGGACAGTGTACTGCATCTGTGTCCGAGACCTTCGTTGCCATCAAGGACTTTTGGAGTCGCGTTTGGGATCGTGATCTGGAGTGTGAAGAACTTCAGAGGCTGCGCGATGGGACATTGACGAGAGGGCCTCAACAGACCCCCTTTGAGTGGGTCCTGACGCCTGAAGAGTTGAGAGCCGCGGCAGCCTCCAAGTCGGGCGGAGCGGCTGGTGTGGATGGGTGGAGCGGAAATAAAATTTCCGATTGGCCAACGCGTGCTTGGAGTATCTTCCTTCAGCTTTGGGAAAGATGGGCAGATAGGGGAGAGTTTCCGGCGGTTTGGCGTGAGTTGCGGCAGATATTTTTTAAGAAGAGGCTGACACTGATGCAACGCGACCGGAGAAGCTGCGGCCTATTGCTATTGAAAGCATTTTTTGCAGAGTTCTGGCTTCCGCGATGGTGAAGAAGTCAGTAGTGAAAGAATGGGTTCTGTCTCTGGTTGGCGTCGACAGTCATGGAGGAATTGCCCGACAGAGGCGTGGAGACTGCAATTGTTAGGCTTGTTGAAGCTTGGGAATTTCTACAAGCCGTGTTGGTCAGCTTGGACATGGAAAAGGCTTTGACAACACGAACCCTGAGCTTGCCATTGGTATTTGCGTGCATCATGGTTGGCCAACGAAGTGGGCGCGTCATTTTCAGTATATCTGGGGTCATCAGAAGAGATGGCTACAAGTGGGGCGCTTCACCGATACAACGGCAAGGGAGGCCGGGAGCAGTGTGCCACAAGGTGATCCTTTTGCACCGATTGCATTCATTTTACTGCTCCTAGAAGCAGCGGAAACCTTTGCTCGTCTTCAAGCTGCCAGTGTGCAAGCACTTTTTGTGGACGACAGGAATGCAGTGACGACATTTCCTCAACAAGCTGTGCAAGCAATGCGGCATTGGGAAAGTTGGTGTCAACGGCGGGGGTTGCATGAAAACATCGCGAAAGTCAAGTTCGTGACAAGGAACCCTGCGGATGAGCAAGTGCTGCGTGGGCTTGGCGTAAGTGAGGATGCGATTGTTCAACAGGCTAGAGTACTTGGAATTGATTTTGGACAGAGCGAGCATTTGCAGCCGGTCACTGCGTTGAAGCGATGGACTCATGCAGAGAAGATATTGAGTAGAATTGGGTTGCTGCTTGTTGCGATTCGTGACAAAATGGATTTGGTGCGTACACGAGTCATGCCATTGGCGACATGGGGCAGATGGCTTTCGAATGTGTCCAAGATGACAGCAAGCGGCTGGGTACGCGTATCAAGAGAGTTGTCAAGGGCCATTGCAGCGGGTCCAGACCGCTGTGGGAATTACTGCAAGGGCACTGACTTCGGCTGCATTTGGTGCATTGCAGCATGCTTTTTCCCATTTGGCAAGAGGCCTGCGTTTCTGGAATCAGAAGGGCGTCAGGCTGCAAGGTGGGCATTGGTCCAGACGCGTCTCGGCGTCTCTACATGACCTCGGCTTTCAGCAGAACGAGGAAGGGTTCGTCCATCCGACTGTTGGGCAGATTCGCTGGCCATGGAACCAACATTGTGGTGACTTCAAGCAGTGGCTGCAGCGTGGTTGTCATTTGCTCAGGGAGGCGTGGCGCAGGGGCCGTTTTGAATCTTTCCTTGTTTGTCAGCGGAGAGATAGTCAGGCGCTTCGGGGTGCTGTTGCGTACTGCGAAAAGCGTGTGACAAAGGCAAAGTTTATTTACAGTGACACTTCGCAATCTGTGCGGGCGTGTATGGTGGGCGCGGCTTTTTCTGGGGCCATGTATCAAAAGATTCGGGACGATGCGGTTGAGCAACATTGCAAGCTTTGTGGTGAAGCGGTGGTGCCTTCGTGGTATCATATCGTGTGGGAGTGTCGGTCGGCAACAAACAGACCGACAATGCCAGGTGAGGCGTTGTCTGCGCGGCTTGGTTGACCCCGTGAGGGTACCAACATAGGCACGGATCGTGCTGTGCTGGAGCATATGGCGGATGTGCGTGAAAGGTGCCGGGAAGGCTATGGCTTCCGCCGGGATGAGTAGTGGGGTATTGCCATCTTGTGTTGTCTGGGGGGGAGGTGGCGGGCGTAGTGTCTACGAGGCCTGCGGTCGCGTTATCAAATTTCAAACTTAGGAGGATTTCAGGTCAAAACGGTGACGGGCTCTTTCATCACAAGAGTTGTACCTTCAGGGTTCGGCCTTTGAAGGACACATGGTATGGTTCATGAACATAGGTCTGGTGAGTGCATAGTCTAGGGCTCCTAAATGGGGAGTGTGTATCTGGAATTCCTGTTGGGTTACTGGTAACAAAACCCTACATCAAATGGTTTAGGGGCTTGAAGCAACAACCCCTCATAGGGAGATACTCGGCCCCAACTATGTCTGCACTCGTCCCTTGTAATACCTGTCACTGTGTACGGAAAACGGATCGCCGAAGCCTTACACTTATGTAAAACAAGCTTCTTAATACCAGTATCGAAACATAGAAGGCACTTAACACTTGTACGTCACACCCTCAGCTCCAACCTTGGGGAGACCGTGAGCCCGAGCGTCCGCAGTTGGGTGTCAAGGTGTACAGGAAGGTGTTTGCGCTTTTAGAGCCCAAGGCTTACTTTGACTAGGAGCTAGCATTCGAAGCATTTAGGACAAGTACCTGGCGGCAGCGGGAAACTATGTCTCCCTTTTTTATGGGGGAAGTCCCTTGCAAAAAGTTCTGAGAGGATCCGGTGGTCTAAGGAAAGAGGCCGCAAAGAATAGAAAATTAATGTTTTTGGAGGGAAGATCGACGTGTATTGACCTTGTTCTGTACTAGCCTTATAGTACATATGAAGCAACAGTGTGTTACTGATATAACGCTAGTTGATTCTCAGGCCGCGTCCCACATCTGCTTAGATGATTTGTTCATCAGAAGCAACTGCGCGATCGAGAACAACAGTTGTCTAGAGTTTTGACAGCCAGTTAAGATGCATCCAGGCATCATGCCACTCAGAAGGCCAAGACGTATGCTTCAAAGTGTACCATATCAAATAGTCGTGTTTCAAAGCTTAGCCCGTTGTGGGTTAGGTTCTGCACGTCCCGTACGAATCAGTGAATACGTTTGAATAGCAACCATAACTGTAACATGTCATCACCGGTGCCTGAATATAGCATAGGCATAGAACATACACTACTTACTATGCGATGTTCAGGTCGATCATTATCATAACCAGGCTTGAAGTTATCTATCAGAAGCCGGTGTAGCTTGTATGAGGTTGTCCTTTCACCCGTTTTTGTTTGACTCTGTCAGTATCTGTACAACGAGCTTGGTATGATTTGCCGCACACACCAGTAATAACAATAGTAATCAGAGGAATAAGTAGATAAATACATGAATGCATGTGTATAAAAGCTGTCTACATATGTATATATTTATACACATACATTTTTGCATATTTGGATACTGATTGAGTGTGTCCAGGTGGCAGTACTGCAACCGCTCTTCCATTTGATGGCAATGAATGTAAAACACTGCTGCATAGTTTTAAAGTTCTGAACAGGAGCCAGAATATGATAGACTATGATAGACTATGTAATTTCCTCAATATGTGGGCAGGTACAAGTACCACACCGTGGTGTGGAAGGACCATGGAACAAACAATGGATCTCCACACCTACAAATGTATGAAGTGTATGAACAAAACTAAGTATATATTACAAAGTGCGTTATGGTGTAGGTGTCACTTCGAAAAACCAGCGGGAAAATGGATACGATAATTCCTTGTTGTACGTAGTGAAAGTAACGCGTGCTATTTGTAGTGAAAGGCCGGCTAAACAATTAAACGTGTTGGCCTTGGATACGTGTTACATCCATCGCAAAAAGCGTTCACTGAATTTTTAAATGGAGCTGCTAGTAAGGAAGCCCGCTTGAAGTCCTTCGGGGGGCGGAGAGCTCCTCGCAGCGTTGGCGCGGATCTAAAATGTTGATCTCGTGTTGCAAAATGCCTGCTGCAGATGTGGAGGACGAGGAGTGCTTCAAAGCAGAGCAGATGTTTTTAATCAGGTTGCTTCATCGAGAAAGTGAATTCAGAGCTGTGCATCCAATTTGAACCTCCAATATGGTCCTCGCTCTCAATGCGATCGTAACTAGTGGGCGCGTACGGTTGCAGAGGGGCGCGCCATCATGGAGATCTCCAACCGGCGGACGAGCAGAGGACTAGGACGAAAAGAACCACCAAAAACAAAAAGAACAAAAACCCACGTTGTTTCACCGAAAAGGACTACGCATCTTACTAGAACATTCGAAAAAACTTCGAAAGTTTTGATGACACGAAGAAGGGTCAGTTCAATATTATGAGGATCCTCTATAAGACTCTAAGAATCGACAGACCATGAGTTCTTACCGGTTCTTACCTGAAAAAGGGCTACTGAAAATACCCTTGACTCTGCGTTTGAATTTTCTTATGAATGTTTTCAATATTTTTCCTGAAAGAAATGAACATATAAACATTTTAATGTTGCTATAGGACGGTTACGAAAAAAAGGCACGCACAGATTTTGAGACTACACCAGAGTTTGCCAGTGTGGAAATCTTTTGGTATGTTTAGCCTTTTTTGTCGTTTTTGGTTTTGTTAGGAACACACGTGAAAACAAGAACCGTGCTATAAAGCATACACGTCAACAGGAGGACACAAGTACATTCACGGGCATGTCGAGCACATGCAGAAAGGAAAAGTCCCCAAACAGGCCCTAGACCGAGCATCTCAAACAGCTGTAAACCGAACGGTCATTCCTGTAGGAACAACAAGACCGGCAGTGGCAGCAACAGCAACAAGAACAACCACAACGCTTTTGGTGGACCACTATAAGGGCTATGCAGAGGGCCTGCGCCCTTACTTGGACAGGTTGTTTTTTTCTGATTTCCGCCTACACCCAACTACCAACGACGATCCTGAAACTCCGAACACTACGCAACAGACCCTACACCCTGCAGGCAAACCCCTCCAACTGTAAGACGCGAACGTTGCCAGGAGCCCATCGTCACAGCTTTACAAGGCTGGGAATCGATGTCAGACCTTTACAAGTAAGGCGGTGCAGAAAAAGCCACATAGTTTTGGTTCAGGATTTTGGGATTAATCAAGGGTTTGTAGGGTGGTTCCAAATGCTTTTGAAGGAGGAGCCTCTGGGAATACACATGCTGGTCAGGTATCCTAAACATAGACCCAACCTTATGGTTGTTTCGGGAAGCAGTACTTTGCGCAACGACAGAATCTTCAGCTTGGGTTCGCCTAGACACGTAGACACTTCTCTTTCCGAAAACCCTCGTAACCATTACCCTAACTCGAAAACCTTTCCTTCCGCTTGTGTTGCAGCTCAGGGTGTTGATTGGGGTTAGGGTTTAAGTGCAGCTGTTCCGGGAACCGGGGACTGAGACAGGTCCAGGAGCAGTCAGGACGTGGATACCCCTACATTGTCGATTTAATAACTTGTGTTGTCCAGTGGGTAATCAGTAACCTTTGTGCGGTGGTATGAAGCCTGTGGGAAACGTGATACCCTGGCGTGATGTTTGCAGGCCAGGACTGTGTTTGCATGTTTGCAGAGGTTGACTTGAGGTCCGGGCTTGTTTTGATAAGGTACTGTGGGGTGTGGTTTGAGGTTTCACGGCAGCACGGGCTTGGGCAATTGAAGGCCAGTGCTCGCAGGCCTTCGGTGCATTTTTCTGCGAGCCTTCGAGTAAATCTGTCTGAGGGACATTGTCTGGAAGGAAGAAGTTCTTCGTGGCTTCAATGTGTGGTAGGTGCGTGTACGTTGCATTGCGGTGCGCGGTCCAGCACAGGGGAACAACCCGAAATAGCCCCCGTAGCCTTCATCACGTGGCCTATCGCGGCCTGAATGACTCTGATCAGCACAGACTTGTGATCTGATGATGTGCTGTCTGCTACCTGCAGCAGGACCGCGCGCAGAGGAGAGTGCTGCAGTCGGCTTCGCGGACATTACGAAGGTGCGTGGCATACAAGGGATGCATAACCCTAGCCCAAAGCCGCTTCGGCATGAAGCCCAGTACTTGTTTCAAGGCAACTGAAAAAAACAAGACTGAAAGGGTGAGGGCTTAGGAAGGACAGACGGAGTGACCCGAAATCTTCACACAAAGGGATGATTGTTTGGCAGATCCAAAAGCCTTCAATGACTCCAGAAAGAAGACTGACCACGGCATGGTTCTAGGATGCCATACGATGCCTAAGCATGTGGCCCATGTGAACCAAACCGATTTTTTTCATCATCAAGATGGGGTGACGCGGCTGCTGCGGCTCTGGCTACGGGTGGTCTTGACACCTTCCGAGCACACTGGAGACTGGACTTATCGCCACAAGAGGACGCGTTTCGGGAGCGAGAGCCGCCGCTGCCGGGCTTTCAGCTGAAGTTGAGAAGCAAGGGTTGCACAGGCCCCGTCCTGTCGTGCCTGGCGGCTGCGAAGCAGGTTTGTGTCTTGTTGCCTTCGATGTATGGGTCTCGGCTGGGTTCGATTCTTGGTGTCGCGTCCGGCCTCCCCACAAGCCTTGGGTTTCTCGGGGCTTCCCCTTCGTATGCATACAACAGGAGTAGTTGTAGACCGAAATCCTTCAACCCGAATCTTCAACGCTCAGCAACCTCAGCCCTCGCAGTTCACATTTACCTGAGATCTGCGTACCCATGAAAAGGAAGTCACACCGAAGAGATCGAGATCCAAGGGCAAGGCCGAGACGGGTTGTCTGAAATTGGCGTCGCTCCAGACCCTGGATTTCTCCAACTCCCATATCCCACTGACAGCTATCATTTGGAGTATGGCTAGGGCTAGGACGGCTAGGAGGGTTCAAGGCTTGGGGCCGAAAGATTGTGAGACTTAGACTTAGAGTGGTATAGAGCGATCCTTAAAAGGCAATCTAACTGTAGGTATCCCCGTGCAGTGCAGGTCAAGCGAAAAGCCAAAACCAAGCCTGCCGAGAACGGAGAGGCCTTGTCCTAGGTTGACGGGTGGACGGGAAAGTTTGGAGTTTGGGTCCAGGCAGTAGGGGGTCTATAGGATTTACGGGTGCAGATGTGGTGATTGAATGAGTTGTTGAGCGCCAGCAGAGTTTTCAGAATGTCTTCAACTTCTGGTGTCCTGCAACCTGTGGCGTGTGGTGTCGACGGAGTTGCCCGCAGTGTGCGCTAAGGAGGAGACCGTCGACGTGGTTGTCGAAGGCACTCATGCTTCATGTGCCCACAGCAGCAACCACAACTTCATGCTTCGCCAACCGCTAGTGACTAGTGTCGCAAGCAGCATGTGNCAGTATGCGGGGTTGGTATCTGGGAGTTGTCGGTCCCCGTGCCTTGTGTGTCGTGATGAAGAAGCCAGTCTGAGGACGTTTTGCACAAGAAGACAAAGGTCAAGTGCAAAGCCAAGGCAGTCGAAAACAGATTGTGTCTCCCCTGCGCTGAACACAGAGCTTCTTCCCGATTGCTGCAGGTAAAGAAGAAGGTGAAAAAGCCGATCGACGAGATTTCGCCCGCAGCATCCTGGTGCACGTGCCCGTTGTGCTGATTTCTGCTCTTCGAACAGGTGTCGGCTGAGTTGCCCGCAGTGTGTGCTAAGGAGGAGACCGTCGACGTGGTTGTCGAAGGCACTCATGCTTCATGTGCCCACAGCAGCAACCACAACTTCATGCTTCGCCAACCGCTAGTGACTAGTGTCGCAAGCAGCATGTGNGCTAAGGAGGAGACCGTCGACGTGGTTGTCGAAGGCACTCATGCTTCATGTGCCCACAGCAGCAACCACAACTTCATGCTTCGCCAACCGCTAGTGACTAGTGTCGCAAGCAGCATGTGTCAGCCCACAGCAGCACGGCGATCTCCGATTCGACAGGAAGGGAGACGGTTGAGACGAGTGCCGTTGACATGGAGGCATGACTTCCAGAATCACTGCGCTGGCTCGAACAGGCTGTGCAGTTGCAGGTGGACCCGGCGGCCCCGGTGCCGCAATCAACAACGCGAGCCACCGCTTCCATTCCTGAAGAGCGGCGACAAGGCTTCGATGTACTTCTGAAATCTGCACGAAAGGCTCAGGCAGAGAGGAGCTTCTGCTCGGATGTTACCTGGAGGCTCCGAGGTTGTGAATGACAGCAGCATCTCGCTGAGCTCTGATGCTCATCTGCAGTATGCGGGGTTGGTATCTGGGAGTTGTCGGTCCCCGTGCCTTGTGTGTCGTGATGAAGAAGCCAGTCTGAGGACGTTTTGCACAAGAAGACAAAGGTCAAGTGCAAAGCCAAGGCANCAGTATGCGGGGTTGGTATCTGGGAGTTGTCGGTCCCCGTGCCTTGTGTGTCGTGATGAAGAAGCCAGTCTGAGGACGTTTTGCACAAGAAGACAAAGGTCAAGTGCAAAGCCAAGGCAATCGAAAACAGATTGTGTCTCCCCTGCGCTGAACACAGAGCTTCTTCCCGATTGCTGCAGGTAAAGAAGAAGGTGAAAAAGCCGATCGACGAGATTTCGCCCGCAGCTGCCTCAGCAGCTGATTTCGATTACTCCGATTGCCAACGCGCATCCAAGCGTAACATGTCTTTTGAACAAACCTGGCGAGCGCGTCGGCGCAGCCGCCAACTGTTGGCTGCATTCGGGGCGTGTATGTAAGTATTGTTTGAGTCCTAGTCCTAGTCATCTCTTTGATGGTCTGGAACGGAGAGGTCCATTCAGTTACCTGCTCAAGCTAGTATCTTTGTGGCTGTCCTTTGCGAGCAGACTTTGTAAACTTTATGCGGTTCCTTATATCCTGGGGAGAAACTACGTGGTGGATTGGATCGCTAGGCGGTGTCACAATTGAGAAATCTGCTGTTCCATGTTGTTCCAATAATTAAGAATTGGGGAGGGAGTTTGCGTCTGCCTGGGAATATCCAGACCCCGCGATTGCTTATGTGAGAGTGGTACGAGGCTTTGACTCCTATACATCTCCGTAGTTTTGAAGTGGACGATTTTGACTTTGGCGCGGGCGTTTATTTATTTCTGCGCAATACTGCTGTAATATCATACAAGCTACTTGTGCTGTGGTTTTGCGGTCCTCCATGGTCGTAGCCTGGGGGTGGGGTTGACGCTCCGTCTTGATAGGGCTTAGCAACATTCCATATAACGTTGCATACCGTACACCGGCTTTCCAAATGACCACGTATTAGTGGGAACTCCATGGACCCGAAGTCTGCTGTCCGAATCGTTGACTCGGACTGCCATAAGCATTTTGACGTTTCTCGCCCTTCGTCTGAAATACTCGATCTGTATATAAATCTCCGACATTTTCGATGCATTGGCGATGTACTCGGAGGTGCTCCAACACAATTAACATGGATCCATGATCCACCTTATCAAACGTCACTCTAAGAAGAGAAGCTGGAAACTGCGTCCGGTTTTAAAGGAGTAATCTTGCGCAGAATCAGTAATGGTCCTGAGTGGAGCGGTGTTGTCTGAAGCCATATTGTGTTCCCCGTAAATGTTTATCGTGAGCTTTGGCCAGGCGCTTCTGCAAGGAAGCGGCGTAGATTCTGGGGAGTGTACTCAATAACGATATTGGCTTATGCATATGATTGGCTGAAGCTGAGGCATGCCCTTACCCTTGTAAATACTGACCACGAAAGCGTCTTTCCAATCCTGCGGGACCTTCTCTTCTGCCAAACAGTGGCAGTTCATGAGTTCGAGGAGCTCCAATTCTCCGATGTAGTCCATTAAACGTATGCCCAGAGCATCGAATATCAGAATTTTCTGACCCTGAAAATATTGATATTTGCTTTTTGACTGGTAAATTGTCATTGTAGAACCCTATTGTCGGTATTAGAAAACAGCCCCAAAATATTGATATTTTCCATACCCTTCTCTCATAAAAATTCTGATCCTACAATCACCTGTTATACATCGTTATAAGATCTCAAAACACGACACATAGCCCCTGCAGAAGGGGACCATATTCAACTTATAAGCTATGTGCTGAAGATCGATTTGGCCATGCATGTCTGGATCGATTGTTGTGGATTGTCGCTATGCAGGCATTTGGCCTGGCCAGTTTTGAGCCTAGATTGCGCTGCCATGGATCAGGACCATGACCGTCGATGGTATTGGCTTTACCGTGACGGCCAGTGGCAGCAGCTCTGGCACCGTCTCTGGCGATCCCTTCAGCTTGCCGGACGACAACACAGATCCGAGGAACCCCAGATGGAGGCGGCAAACCCGGAGCCTGCTTCGAATCCGGGCAGCAGGAAGCGACGAGATGATGATGATCTCGAAGATCAGTGAACGGCCCTTGCTGCGGGTTGGATCGTTTTCAGCTGCCGGGAATGGATGTACAGCAGATCGAATTCCACGGCCGCTGCTTTTCCAAAGCCATTGAGACGAATTCGCAAGCTCACAGCATCGGTGCAATAAAATTTAAATTATTGTTCAGGATTTTCTCCGTCTCTATCTCTCTTTCTCTCTCTCTCTCTCTCTGTCCCTGCAGAAGGGGTTGCAATTGGTCCTGCAATTTGTTGCTGCCTGTGCCATGAGATCTCAGCACGCCGGGTAGAAGTGGTAGAAATCGCTGGCGCCAGCAGTCGTAGATCAAACCGTGTTGGATCTGCTTTTCTCGACACACAAGGACCTCTGGGCAGACTTTGGCACCTACGAGACGATCTCCAAAAATCAAGGTGCAGATGCCGAAGGCTTGGCAGCAAACAGTGCGTTCCTTAAAAAGCCCCTGCAAGTGCAGCCGTCGGCAGTGCTGCTGCTGACACAGGTCCGCCAGTCTGTCCTCCGTGTACTCGCACTTGATCCTGCGATAAACAAAACTAGTCTCAAGAACTTGGTGTTTGCATCAGCTCGGTTCGATCGAATATCCGCCATGCTTTACCACCTTCGCCCAGCCAAACGAGAACCGGCGAAATGGCGACAATTGGTGGCAAAGGCGACGGCAGACGGCCTCAAATCCGTGAACGAGCTGAGCGACATGATCCAGCTGGACGATGAGCAGGAAGACAAGCACTCGAACTGCCGAGCGAAGAGATCAGAGAAGCCTGCCGCTGAAGCTTTGGTCCCTGCTCGTGAGAAAGGATCCAAAAAACAGAAGCTGCACGAAAGCACCGGCAGAGCAGAGGCTGCAGGGCAAGCCGCTAAGTTGCGTTGCAGCTCGGGGGCGTTGTATAGGTTGGCGCCTAGAACAAAGGCTGGTCTGCTTGAGGACACGATTACGAAAAGCTGTAGCGTTTCGTGTCCCGTTTCGCCTACATTGGTTGACTGCTTTACAGGGATCCGCCCTCAAAACGACGCGCTTCTCAAGCGTTCCGGATATCTCTTATTCCTACCGCGACGCTGCCATTGCCGGTAGAACCGGCACCTTGACGCACGAGCCCTGACATCCCAACCCAACAGGGATTGGGGAAGGGGGAATGGGGTGCACTCTCTCCGACTGTTGCTACTGCAACTCCCGGCGTGCCTCTTTGAGGTGGAGACGGCTTTACAGCTTTGTGGCGCAAATTCTTTGAATTAGTTGAATTATTTTGGTTGGGTCCCTTAAGGCATTGACGTACTGGGCTTGGCAGTGTAAACGAATTGAGTGCCTTGTGCGGGGTAACCCCATTTGCGTGACCTGTTCTGCTGGTTTCAGCTGGCTTTCTCTGGGTGGATGTTGAGGAGATTTGGTGGGAACTGTGGTTCGGCAGCTATCTTTTCAGCAGACCGCGTGGGCACGGATCAAAAGGCACCAAATTAAAGAGGCTAGTTACCCCGAAAGGCGGTGTACTCTGTAGCGTGGCGGCTGCACTCTTTTGTCGGCAGCTGTTCGCGGTGCGAAGTAAGCCGGTTGGAAGGCAGAAAGCAAAAGGAGGCAGAGCGACGACGACGGGCTCCATGATAAGGATGGCTATGGTATTGCAGGTTGGGGCGGTGTAAGAGTGCAATAAGGTCGCTGCTGGGAGGAGCAGGCCGCAGGCTAGGGTGCGAAAGTACGCTGAGCTTCAAGGCAGGGGCTGTGGTACTGTCGACGTTTGGGCTTGCGCCTAAAAACCTTTCTTCGATTAGGTGACCCATACCAACCATAGTCTGTATTGCTAGTAACGAGGTGTAGCCGGTGGTGGAGACTGCTCTGCAAAAGGTGCAGAGGAAAATGCGCTCGCCGAATTAAATCTGGAACACTTGCTCACAAATCTGGTTTTCGTTCCAGATGTGGTCCCAGAGAAAGGGTTCTTCCGCTCCAGCCGGCGGTTCTGCAACCACTTCCAGAATGCCATCCACGTCACCGTCGTTCTCGAAGTAGTAGACCCAGAGCCCAGGCCTCCGGTTGGGTTTCATGATGGCAAGGCTGCTCATGCCGGAGGATCACGATTTGTCCTGGGGGTGTAGCCGTCAATCTCGCAGTGCTTGTTGTAAATCGCAAGGACCACCCTCAAAGGTATCTCCAGTTTGCACCGGAACTGGGAAAAAAAGACGTGCAGCAGATGTAGTGATTCGACACAGCTGTACTGTCGTCGCGACACAGAGGGGTACCGCTGCCTCCACCGAAGCACTGCATGAATTGGCGCGTGAGGTCCCACGACTTATACTGCAGGATGGTAACAGCAAACCATCTGCCTCTCCTGCGGGCTGTGTCCTCCGCTCCGGCTGAAGAGCACCCAAGTACCAGCAAAGGCAGGGGTCTGAGGTGTTGTACCTGTCTTGGGAAGACACTGCCTCATTGCTTCCACTTGTCATCCAGTTGACTTGGTAAAGGCCTAGTAAAGGCGCTGTTCCAGGGTCATACAAGTGTCAGTTGTAACCACAACCAAAACACTCTCGCGCTTCTGTTGAATCCTGCATTCCGAAGACAGCCAGTTCATATTGACCTGGGTCACCAGCTGCTCCACTCGCCGATCAGGTCAAAGACTCCTGGCCTGATAAGCCCAATGGTGTAGTTCCTGATGGTTTCCAGCACCTGAGCCATTGTGGTGAGCGGTGTAGCCATGTCGGCTGCCATCGCGTCCGCATTGTTGTTGTCAACGCCAGCTTGGGCTGCAGTCGTTGAATACGAGGCCTGCCCTCCACGAGGTTTCCTTCGTGCAGCGGGAGTATCAGTTTTGAGAACTTCGCCACGAAAAACGAAAAGAACGAACAGATGTGCATCCAAGTTATCTGGCACGCTATACCTACCTGTAGTTTTGATGTTGGGTGGTAAGGATATCATTGCTGATGGCGGTGGTACTGACGACAGCGATGGTGGCGCTGGTGCTGGTGCTGGTGCTGGTGCTGGAGCTGGAGCTGGAGCTGGAGCTGGAGCTGGAGCTGGTGCTGGTGCTGGTGCTGGTGGTGTTGTTGGTGCTGGTGGTGGTGCTGGTGCTGTTGCTGCTTATGTTGCATTTGCATTTGCATTGGTCGATGATGTTGTTGTCGTCGTGGTTGTTGTTGTTGTTGTTGTTGCTGCTCATGCCGATGGTGGTGTGGCCTGGCGGTGGTTGTTCTTCCTGTGGTTTTGACGTATTCGTGGTTGCTGCAGTAGTTTTGGAATTGAATGCAGACAGTACTGTGGTTTGGTTTTACATGGCGTTGCTGATGAAATCGTTGGTGTAGTAGTGCTCACAGACTTAGGCTTGTCGGTGTCAGGCTTTTGCTCATCCTGAGCTCCCTGAGCCAGCTGCATGGGGAGACAAGCCCACGCCACGAAGCTGCAGAAAGCCAACTTCGAGCTCAGAGTCCAGGGCGAGTTTAGGGCCTAGGGGCTTCGTGGTCCCTGCGATAAGTTCCTCAAGCTCAAAAAACCCCAAGGCCGCTCAGAGCTCGCTGTAAAGCCTACACCTAAGTCTTGTTTTATTGGCAGGGTCGTTGGTGCAACTGATCTTGCTACATGTCCGTGGGGCTGGTCACTGTAACATAGGGTTCTGCAGAATGAGGTTTAGGATCCCCTTACAGTATAGTCCTTACTTACGCTATCATATACTCCCGCGAAACCCTATTATACTATACTTATAATTTATAATCAGGAACCCGCCCCCAAAAAATAGTATTGGTAATTATTATAAGGCCCCTATATCCTTTGTTTAAAGTAGCCCTTATAGGCCTTGTTAAGGAACCCTATTCTAAGTACTGAGGCCCTTACAAACGGCTTTCGAAGCAATGGTGAACCATCAAAGCCCAACCCACAAGCTGTACTTGGAGGTTCATGGGTAGTTATAAGTGGCTATCAGTCCCCTCATATGGGATAGTTACCTTACTGATAACGAAATTATAACTACCCTAAACCCTAACCCCTAAACCATGTGCCCGAAAGGCCCGAAACCTGACGAACCCTTAAACAAGCCCTAAACCTTAATATAGAACCCTTCAAAGGGACCCTACTTTACAACCCCATTTATAACCGCGCATGAACCTCCAAGTAGCCCGAATCCTGAATCAGCATGTCATGAGCGCTTGGCCCTTCTTGGAGGCTCATGGGTAGCTGCGTGGGCTTATAAGCACGGTTTCCTTTACGGGGCTCTGTAGAGTTTAGGGTTTAGGGTAGTTATAAATGGCTTATACAATAAGTAGGGTAACTATAAATATGACTTGTAGGCCCAGTTTTAGCTGCCCATGAACCTCCAAGTACACCCGACCTTAATTCAACAACCAGAACCGTTTTGGGATTAGGGTTTAGGGTTTAGGGTAACAGCTGTAGTCCTAGACTGAAGACCTTCTACGTAAAGGTTCGGCTACGTCAACATCAAACCTTATGCCCCCTAGCGTATGAGGCCTTAGCCCAAAGCTCCTCAGGTGCACTGTAGAATTGTAGAATAGACCGTAAACCACAAGATTAAAGAAATTTTCCTTCATTAAACGGTGAAGGACTCTCTGGGTAAACCTTCCGGCCCCGATTCCAAGAAGCTTCAAAGCTCCTCAGGTGCACTGTCGGCCGCTTTCTGAATGGCAGCTAGGTTCCGCAGTAGTACCCTTTTGGCCTTTATCTTTGTGGGTCCCTTATTACTCTAAACCCTAAACCGTATTATTAAAGGGCTATACTGGAGAACTTAGGAAGCGTTTGTGCGCCTTGCCCTGTTGGCAAGTTCAGCGAAACACATCGCACCTGGCACCTCGGCCTCCCTGTTACATTGGGATGTGGGTTTTGGGTTCAGGGTTTCTGGTATCTCGGGTAGTTCTAGAAAGGTTTTGTTTTCGGGTCCTTGTTGTAAGGGTGCCGTACTATATTTGGGACCAAAACAGGGACCCTAATTTAGAGAACTACCCATCTTGGGATGAGGGGCAGGATCTGTTCGATAGGGTTTCTGGTAAACCCTCAACTACTTATTGGCTGTAGACTCAACTTTTCAACTTTTGGGGTTCTTATAAGGTGGTCGATTCTGAAAGTTTCAACTTTTATTTCCTTGGGTTTTGGAGAAGTAGAGTAGGTAACCTTTAACATTTTGGGGGTAGTATAACCCCTATAAAATCCTTGTATTATGAAAAAGGTTAACCTTTAGTTCCCCATGATACCCGACAAGCGAGAAAGAACACTCTGGACTGCAGACCTGGTTTTGACCGTGTCAAGCCGTTGCAGGACGCTGACCTAAACCCCAGCATGCCTAAAACCTCAGCCCGAAACAGGTTCGTTTTGCTGTTCTGCTGTCTATCCCTAGGGCTGCCTTAACCTGAATAGTAGGTTACTGGGGTATAAAATATATTGTTAGTAACCTACTATTTTGGTAACTGGAGCCCTAGGGTATGGTTGAATGTTGAAGCCAACGCGAATCCTTGGTTGTACCTGCAAGTTCGAGTAGCGGCACCCCTCTGTCCGACCGCCGCATGGGTTTACATTGTATACCTAGACTCTCCATTGCAGGTGTTTTGGGATAAGCTAATTTTTTGGGTAGGACTCTACAGTATAGAGTTGGCTTAGTCATCCAAGGAGCTGCAATGGAGACTATAGGTCAGCCTCAGAATCTAGACTTGCCCATCGCCAAGTTCATTGTGAGAGTGACAGGGACCCTGATTTTGTACCCTAAATAGTAGGACTTGGTAGGATCCTTGTTATAAGGAGCCCAAAATAAGGTACCCCTAATTTCCCAAAATAGGGAACCCTAAACCCTAAACCCTGCCACGCCCCGAAAATCCTCCCTGTGACACAAGCGGAATTCTCTGGACCAGGAGCCTGCTCCGACATGGGAGTTTCCGAAAATTCTTATTGGTTGTAGACTCAACTTTTCAACTTTTGGGGTTCTTATAAGGTAGTCGATTCTGAAAGTTTCAACTTTTATTTCCTTGGGATTTGGGCCAGTGAGAATTAGGGGTACCGTATTTTGGGCTCCTTATAACAAGGATCCTACCAAGTCCTACTATTTAGGGTACAAAATCAGGGTCCCCTATTTCGGAAACTCCCACATGGGTAGCGAGTTCTCTAAAGTAGGGTCCCTTGATGTCCCTTGTAGGGCTCTTCTTGTACGGATGCTGCATGATTTTGGGGGACCTAAACCCACATTGTCCCGCAGAGTACGGCCGGATAGCATATCATGCCGGTTTATTTTGGACGACCATCTTCATCACCACAGCACCCTTGAATCACCAGCGTCATCATCACCAGCATCATCGGCTTTGCCGTCATCATCTGTACGGTAGAAACTTATGGACAAAAGGCGCAAGTTCTTGTTCTAGCCCCAAGCAGTCCTGACACCCAGGGCGGAAAGCTGTACCGACTGCCCGGTTGGTCGCTATGCACCGCTTCCAGGTATGCTGCTTGGCTGCATCTGAGGTTCTAAATCAACCGTCGTGTTCACGGTTTAGGGTGATCACCTACAGTCCTAAATCACGGATTGTTCAAGAATAAACAAATGAAAAAGAATATATGTACGTATACACACACGTACATACGTACGTACATACATACGTACATGCGCACACACACACACACACACACACACGCACACACGCACACACACACGTTCGAGTAAATTAGAACCTAAGCTCATTCCTGCCCGTAGGTTCATGTGCACCTACTGACCCCCCATACTTGGCGCTTCTTCCCAGCAGTGCAGGCACTCAGAAAATCTGTTCGTGCGTTTAATCGCAGTGCTTTGGAAATCTGGTGTATTTTCGATCAGTAGCGGGTCTACTGTATGTGGTATGAGTACACAATGATTGCAGGACGTGGTCGTGCAGTGTTGAATTCGAGAGTGCTTCGAAGCCCCCAGAACAATGAACCTAAACCGCAGATCCCGAAACCCTAACCCCTCAATTCTAAACACTACCGTGCCTGGAACCCTAAAGCCCTGAAGCCCGAAGACGAGGCCTGCCAATGGTGCCCTGTTGCCGTTGTCATTCGGGGTCTCCTTATCGAAACCGACAAGTAGGAAAAAGCGAACCACTAGGACCCAGAGTAGGCCCTTATTTCCTTTTTTAGGGTTTGGGCTCTATTATAACCCCCTTTAAACCAAAAAGGGCACCCTTTTTACTCCTAGGTTACTCTTGGGTCTAGACCACTATTGTCAAGAGGCTACCAGGGAGCCTCGATGACAAAGGATGTGCCAAGCCATCGCTGCCCAAGCGAAGACCGCAATGCACTGCCCGCCCCTAAGGCAGAAGTGCATCTTATGCGCGCGAGGCGGGACCAGGATTTCAAGGATTCCAGAGTTCAGCTTTGATATACAGGTAATCTGAGTTCGAGCAGAGGTTTAACCTGTAAGAAGGGTTTACTTCACTGTTGTTCCTTAAGTATGACAGGCAAAGACAAACTCATCAAGAAACCTTTGGGCTACCTCTACTTGGAGGGTCGGGGGACTTAGTAAGTAGGTAGTAAGTAGACTTACCAGTATATCCTAAAAGGGACCCTAATTGGGGTTATGGTACTTATAAGTCCTTAAAATAACCAGTTACTAAGTCCCCCGACCCTCCAAGTACCACCTCCCTAGCGGTACTGCAGCTGCTTGGCCGGCAGCAATACTGAAGAAACCATGAGCATGAATCCGCAAAGGGTTCTGCTTCAGCGAGCTCCGTCCACGCTCCACAGTTTGCGAACACTGTGATTGAAGCTCCCTTTTCCTGCAGCAGTTTTTTTATCGCGGCGTTCCTGCGATGTGTGCAAAAAATGTGTTGGTTACGAAGAACCTAAGCAAAAGCGAGTGGCTCAACGACGCACAGGGCGATAGCTCAGTGCAGAAAGAAGCCGAAGGTCTTCGTAGCAAGCAAGCTTGGGACCCTTGTGGCAGCTCCGCAAAAAGCCCCGGCGAGACCGGTCAGAAGATCAAAGTCACGGATGCCACATCAAGCATTTTGAGCTTGGGCCGCAGCGCCACAAATACAAGGGACGCATAATCTACAGGGGAGACTACGTTCCTGACGCAAGCGGAAGCCAAGTGTTCGTTGACGGCACTGCCACCACATCTGCAGGTTTAGGTGTGTTAGGTGTTAAACCCTAAACTTTCAAGCCAACATGTCAGAGTAGAAGCCCTTGGACCTTTTAGGTTCGGGGTTTAGAGTTTAGGATTCAGCAGGGATGAGGATTCAGGGCCCGGGCTCAGGGTTGAGTGTTCAGGCTTCCCAGACCTTCCAAAATCCCTTAATGAAGGAATAGACCCTAGATTATGATTGGATCCCTAATATGAATTAAGGTATATTCCTTCATTAAGGGATTTTGGAAGGTCTGGGTTCAGGGTTTAGGATTCAAGGCTATCAGCTTTAGGTGTTCATCACAGTTTTGGCTGGCGTGCATCCTGTGCCAAGCCGCGAACACCTTCGGCCCATACGAGACACCACGCATGCTTAAGCCCCACTTCCGAACCTATATCTCGCAACTCTACGTCAGCCCGGTGAAGCCTGGAAGTTCTTTAATGCATGTATGGTTGATCTGTGTGGGTTCTTCTACGTTTGGAAGAATGACAATTGAAACTGTGACCCGCTTGAAGCTCGAGCGTTCAAACATCGAAAACTACGTATGAGAGGATCGCCAATGTACGCACCCTCAAATAAGAACCGCCCTAAACCCTGAACCCTAAACCCTAAATCCTAAACCCTAAACCCCAAATCCTAAACCGAACCTTCTGTGTCAGGCAATTTTGCGAACGAAACTGGTCTCCATGAGTGCATCCCTTGTCCACCGGGACGCTACGTCGGTCTTTTGGGCTGAAAGAGTGTACCCAGAGACTGCCATCTGCCCTAACTTAATGAAGGAATATATACCTTACTTGGAGGGTCGGGGGACTTAGTAACTGGTTCTTTTAGGGACTTATAAGTACCATAACCCCAATTAGGGTCCCTTTTAGGATACTTATAAGTCTACTTACTACCTACTTACTAGGTCCCCCGACCCTCCAAGTAGACCATATAAGGGATAATCACATAAGGGATTCTACTATATACCTTATCGACAATATAAGGAATAATCATATACGGGATTCTACTATGATTTAAGGCATATTCCTTAATAAAGGGATATTGGAGTCTCTGGGTAGTTTAGGGCTTTCCTTAGGAATTGTTTTTCGTTTTTGTTCATGAGACCATTGAAACATATGTTTTATTATGGTTCTAAGGGGGGTATAGTAGTTTAAAGCTTTTTGGAAGAACCCTTTGTTGAGAGATCTCACATTCGGTTGTTGTCGCTGATGCCTCCGACATGAGTAATTACTGGTCCGTTCCCTCTAGACTCAGAACCCTAAACTCTTAAAGCCTAAACCCGAAATGCTAAACCTCAAACCCTAGACTAGACTCCTAAACCCTAAACTCGAAACGCTAAACAACTCTAAACCCCCATGCATGCGGATGGAAGAGAGGCCCCTCAAGCATGAACTAAAACCCATTCACAATGAAGCCGCAGTGTCAAAGGACCCGACCAAACGCAGCAGCCTTAAGCCTAATGTAGGAACCTGATTAAGAAACCCTGGGCCTATAACCCCCAAACAGTAGGATTCATATAAGGAACCCTAATAAAGGCCCAAGGTTTCTTGATCAGGTTCCTACATTATATCCTTCCTTGACCAGGATCCCCACTGATGGCCCTTTGGTAGAGCCCTTCTGGTCCTAAACAGTGGCTACCTGGGGTCCAATAGAGGCCTTTTGGTGGGGGAGTCTAGGGAGTCCATGGTATTTCTTTTCTTTGGCTAACAAGCTTTCATGCCTAGGGCTCTATAAGACAGAAAAGGAACCACAACAAGGAACCAGAATGGAGACTATAAACCCTAAACCCTAAACAAGGAATCACAACAAGGAACCAGAATGGAGACTATAGGTATAAGCCCTGTATCCTCCACTCTAAATGCCCCCAGGGCCCCAGAGCCCCCTAAACCCCTAATACCCCTTCAAAGAAGGGAGTATGGCTTAAAATTATATAGGGCTTCATATTATGATTTAGGCTATATTCCTTAATTAAGGGGTCTTGGGCTCTCTGGGTACCTTGCAAACCGCAAGCCTCTGAAGGCCCCAACTCCTGCAGACGCCATCGGCCTCAAACCGTCAATCCCCAGAGGAAGCCTGACCCCTGAAATCCCAAACTTAGCCACGGTTTAGAGTTTAGGGTTTAGGGTTTAAGGGTTCGGGTTTCAGGGATGAAAAGCGGCCCCGAAAAGTTTAAGACGAAAGCCACAAAATCCAAGGCGGATTCGGTCAATCCTACTGCGAAGCCTGCTCGCCAGGCGATGCGGTGTGCGCAGGGCACTGGATCCTAAGCGGTTGGGTTGTGGAGTTTAGGGATGGTTGGGTTTTAGGGTTTGGGATTTAACAGTCGTTCCAGACGTGAACTCAGAGACTCCAAAAACCCTGGAATCAGATCGGAAGTAAGTAAGGGGTTGCCTGGAGCCATTGCGAAGGCCGCTATATCCAAAGCGCTATGAGCTCAGAGTGCTTGGACTGCGACCGCGGAACTTTCGGCAGCCGGGCTCAAAAGACGTTTGCTGAAGCAAAACCCGTATTCTTTGCACAACCCTAGGGCTCCAGCAACCTAAATAGTAGGTTACTGGGGTATCTTTGTCATAGTTGGGTAACATTTCACATTTTTATAGGTACTTAAACCCAATAAGGAATAGAAATGCACATTTTTAATCCTATCCCAACCTAGGTTACTGGGGTATAAAATCTATGGTTAGTAACCCACTATTTAGGTAACTGGAGCCCTAGGGAAACGGGACACTGTGAGAGTGCCCTTTTGGCGTGTTTTACGCGTTCCCAGAGACACGAAACACAGCAGGAATCGGCATTAAACAAATTGATCGAAGGATGGCCAACTGCAAACGTGTGAAAACATACCAAAGAAGGAGAAGGACCGAACCAAGCAAAACTTAGTGCGGTTTAGGAGTTAGACCTCTAGAGCCCTCAGGAAGCCTTAGCCCTGGAAATTCGGGGGGTGGGGGCTTCCGAGGAATACGAGGCAGATCAAGATGGATCCGAAGTGTTGGTCGGAAAGCTTTTCCAGTTTGGAGATTGGGATTGGGTTTAGGGGCGTCTTCTTCACTCTTTTTCGGGTGAGTTGTGTGTTTTTGGTTTTCTGCTCTGGTGTTCATAATGTGATCTCTAAACTAGCCGCTTACCTACCGAGAGTCGCGGGGAGTTGGCCTAAGCCAGTTCTACTTGGAGGTTCATGGGGGGCTTATAACCCCCACTTATATCTACCCATGAACCTGTGAGTAAACCTAGCTAGACCATGAACCCATCTACTGGCCTCCAAAGCCAAAGCTAATCCCTAAGCCCACAACCGGAATATGAGCCCAAGAACCGGGAGCCCAAAGCTTGAAACCACACAAAACTTTGCCATAGTCGGCTAACATTCTTGATTTTCCGTGGGTGCTTAAAACGCAATAACGGATAGAAGTCTAGATTCTTGATACTATCCCAAGCATGTACTTGCAACTCGGTCAACTGAATCCGGAAACCCTGAACCCCACGTATTACCCCACGGCCCTTCTAGAACACTTCTAGGGCGCAAAGAGCTTGTAGGGTTTGGGGTTTTGCAGCTCTTGTTGAATCAGCAATGTGAAGAGGGTTGAGGGTTTAGGGTAGAAGCCAGAAAGTTGGAACATCATTCTCCTCATGCCCCTAAGGTAAAGTATAAGGGATCCTAGCACGAATCCTCCTAAACCCATGTTCCAACTTTCTGGGATTCGCTGTAGGGTTTCTGGGGTTTGGGGCCCCAGGCTTTTGTTGAACCAACCATGTGAAGCCAAGGTGCTGAGTTTGGCCTCACCATCTGCGAAGACTGTACGGCCGGCCTCCTCCTCAGACCCTTAGGCTCCATGTAGCCATATAGCAACTCTAGTATATACTTAGGCCTACGAGGGGTTCCTTTAAGGGTTCTTTTTTAAAGGGTTCTATAAGGGTTGAGGATAAAAGGCTCCATGCACCCAAATAGTATATACTTAGGCTTTAAAGGGGTTCCTGTATGGGTACTTGAGGGTATAAGTATATACTATATGGCTACATGGAGCCTGTGGGAGAGAAGCAGGGCCGGGCATTGGGGCTTTAGGGTTTAGGGTTTAGGACACAAACCCTAAACCTTAGACGGCCTTCAACAAGGAGTTTTTGGGTTTAACGGGTTCAGGGTTGAACTGTTTATTTTAGCGTTTTCGGTGTCAACCTTAGTGGTAGGGCTTCAGGTTTAGTGTTACGCCGTTTGGGGTGTTAGCTTTGGGAGAAGGGTTTTCTATCCGAATATTGGAGTTGAAGGGAGAAGAGACTGGGAAGAGGTACACAGTTTCTTCGCTGACTTATCTTCTTTGTTTTTTCTGTGGAAATGAACGGTGATTTGGCAGCTGTTTATCTGGAGGGGTTAAGGTCTATGCCTATATTGGCAAAAGTCACTGATAACATCTGATAGCCGAATACAGTCGCATGTAGTTAGTACTTGAAGGTTCGTGGTTAGTTATGTCTGTGACGTGGTTGAAGTTGAAGTTTGGAGTGAGTATCGCAGTACAGTGAGCGTGTGTAACCCTAGATAGAATCTGCGCCCCAGATCCTTGAAGCACTCAGTGCCTCAGAGGATGTAGAACGTTGCTCTTGGGTTTCCACCTTCAGGGTCCCACGGCATAGGGTTTAGGGCTTCCAGTGGAGGAGCATCAATCAATGATTAAACAACCTCCCCGCAAGCCACTCTAAGACTCCGAGCCCTATAAGACTTTACCATTGCAGGCCAACCGATCTTATATTCATGTAAAGAGCCCGTATCGAAGTCCCTTATCGAAATCCTATTCTAGTTGTGTCGGCCCCGATACAAGCACAGCAACCCTGACGCTTCTCCTTTGTCCAAGGTTTCATCTCAGCGAAGGCAGCCACGAATTGCACTCCGTGTATGAAGGGTTCGCAGGCGGTGCCTTGTTAGCGCTTTGGCACGTAGGGCCTCGAGTCTAGGGTTGGTTTAGGGTGCAGGGTCAGATGTCAGATCTACTGTAGGCTCAGTCAATTTAGGACATCTCAGGGTTTTTGGGCTTCAAGGGTTTATAGGGACAGTTCATGATGCAACAGCTCGCGCTCCGCAAGCTCACGGCACGAAATGCATTCTGTTTTCCGAAGCCCGAAACAGCAGAAAAAGCAGCCCTTAAATCCTAAACCCACAACCCTGAACCCTACCCCAATCTCAGTATGATTTCGAAGCCTCAAACCCCAAGAGCCCTAAACCATTTTATGAATAGTGCTACTTACTACTTAGCTGCTGCTGCTACTACTACTACGACGATGTTGCTGCTGCGGCGTTCCTATTGTTACGATATTTGCCTTTGTGACATCTGACACAATTCATCGTATAGACCGCATTCTGTCACATAGACACGCCCGCTAGGCCCTCTGCTCTCTCAAGTATACTAGCCTGCAAAAGTGTTACGATGTTAAGCTTGAACTGTGACATGACATTCAGATGGTGCTGGCTGAGGTGTTGAACGCCTCCTTTAGCTGCACCGCGTGCACGGAGGGTTTTTTCGCCGACCAAGAGGGCACTGCCAGCTGCTCCCTCAGCCGGGACGGGGTGGGGTTTTAGGTTGTGAGCTACTAGGGACACAAAAAGCACTAAGCATAAGCATTTTATCGGGATATCCCTACATTGGGCTTCATTATAAGTAATTATAAGAGGGTTTATATAGGATATGGGTGGCTGTCAAAATTAGGGTCCCTTTTGGGGTACCCTAAATAATAGGCGTCGTACTATATTAGGGACCCAAAAAGGGACCATAATTTTGACAACCACCCATATCCCTATCCTAAGTCTGCTTATGTGCGTTTTTGGGGCCTTGAGCTAGCTTCTTAAAATCCCGGAGCTTCCGGGCTTTAGGGTTTAGCTACTTGGAATAGGGTTGCTGACAGCACGCAATCAAAGCCCTAAACTCCTAAACCCTACAGTAGAAGCCCAAAAGTTGGAAACCCCATAGCCTCCATTCTTAAGAGTAATGTATAGGGAATCCCAGCCCTATTTGGCCTTAATCCGGTTTCCAACTTTTTGGACTTTACCATACTTGGATGGAGGATCTTCAAGGTTTCTTTGTTTTGAAACTAGGGTTTGGGGTTTAGGGTTTAGGGTGGAGGGTTTAGGGTTAGGGTTCCTTGAAGGATTGGGTTCCTTTAAGGGCTTCTAGAGGGATTTATTGTAAGTGGAGTTATAATGTAGGGTAACCATAGTTATAACCCATATCGGGGGACTTATAACTTGTAACCCCTGCTACAACTGGCCATCCAAGTCAGCCCCTAAATCCCTTAAAGGCCTAAGCCAGACCACAGCTGATGTCAGGTTGCGCTGAATGCCCACGCGGATCTGTGGCGAACAGATCCGGGATGAGCTATTGCGAGGCCAAGGGCCGGGTGTTGGGTTGAATGCTCCACATTGCAGGGTTCAGGGTTTAGGGTTTGACCTGCAGTCTCCATTGTACTTCCTTTTGGTTAACCAAATTCTCTATTATAGGATCCTAACCATAAAACTGGTTAACCAGAAAAAGGAACTACAATGGAGACTCTAGGTAAGGCCTATAGTATGGTTTTGGGCTTGGGGCCTTGGGAGGGGGGGGACCGGAATCTAGGATTCAGGGTGCACTGGCGAAGTCGCCCGGTGTAACGGACTGGTCGTGTGGGTGCCGGAAAACCCTAAACCCCGAACTCTGAACCCGAGAGCCCTATATCAACGCTTTTCAGAAAACTAGAAAACCAACACCCTGAAGCCTTGATCTAAACCCTAAAACCTTCTTCTTTTAAAGAAAAAACCTAAAACCCTAAAGCTAAGCTTCAGGTTTTAGGGTTGAGTGTCTAGGGGTTTGGGGTTTAGGGTTTAGGGTTTTCAGCAAGTGCGGAGTTCCCGCGGCAAAGGAACTTGGTATATAATCAAACACCCGACTTCTTGGTGCGTCTATTAGGCTCCCTCATTGTTCGAAGTCCCTTGCATCTGAACAAACCTAAGCCAAATTCCCTAACCGCAAAAATGTCAAGCTCAAAGCTTGAATCCGAGAGCCTCCATCCCGTCCTATTCCAGGCGTGCGGCGCTTCATGGATTTGGCCCATGACTTCGGATGTGGCAACCTTGCTTATGTAGGGGCTATACTAAGTGTCTGTAGGACAAGTACACGTTTATCAGGAAAGATACAGGGATACTATTGGTAATTGTTCCGACCCTACATATGCTAAGTTGCTAAGGTGCATCGGTGTGTGATGTTTATACCGTTGCCTTCAGCATCTACACACCTAGGGACTTAAACTCTAGCCGCCCCACGTCCTAAAACCTCAGACACGGCCACACTTTCGCGCTCGACATGGGTGTTTTGGTGACAAAACGCAGAGACAATACTTCTTGATCTTGACAAAGAGAACATTCCCTACAATGTAGTCGGGACCCTTTACAAGGAGCACTCGAATCTGTAGCCCAAGTTCGCGGAACACATCATTCGCTGTAGCCCTGGAAGGCCCAAACCCGCTACAAGGTTTGTCCAGTCGCGGTGTGTTTAGGGTTTTGTGGGGTTTAGGGTTTAGGGGTTTGGAGTTTCGGATTTGATTGTAGCTCGAAAGGCTCGACAGTGACAGATTCGCAGATGCTTTAACAATCTCTACTCAGACGTCCACAACGATATGAGCTCAGAATTAGAACTTCCAGGTGACATCGGGCACCTAAGCCGTGCGGTGCAGGGCTTATGTACGGGGTTAGGTTTCGTTCCGAGTGGACAGGCAGGCGTTGAGCAAGATAAGCTGAGAATCATGTATTGTGCTCTGACATCAAGCCCGAAACCCCCTAAACCCTAAACCCTGAAGTAACCCTGAACCCTGGCCCTAAACCCTCAAGGAGCGCGTCAACTGCACCACGGATTCCGGTGTCTTCGTCGGGCTTGTTTGCATCCTCACCGGCTGGACATGCACCCTGGATGTCAATGTCTCAGGGGCTGAGTAGGTAACCTTTATCCTTTGGGGCTTACGTTATAAAATCCTACCATAGATAAGCAGAAAGGCTATAACGTTTAAGATACTATGCGGACTTCGGATCTCAAAGCTGCTGGAGGACTGCGGCTGATGGAAGACCATTCAGCGATAGGGTTGGAGTAAACTGAATAGTCGGTAAAAAGATCCCCTGACAGGCCCTATTATCAGAATAATAGTATATTATAATATACACCAAAGCCCTTTTCTGAATTTTTGCGGCCCTTATATTAGGATCACTCAGGCCGTGTGAGCCCTAACCCTCCACGGCACTTGCAGAATCTTCGGGCATAAGCTTTGGGAGCGTTCGCCTTTCAGGCATCCTTATGCGGAGATGCTGCAGTGACACCTCATATAAGCGTCCGAATAACTAATTACCAATGCTATTCCTCGGGGTTTTCTTATCATAACTAACATCTATATCATACCCCTTGCCAAAGCCGGAACCCAACTGCACTATTCCAAGTCTTCCCTACAACCATATTACATGGCCGGGCAGTAATGCAACCCAAACCTTGAACGCCAAACCCTCGTCCTCAGATGCCATCACCCCATCTATGCCTAAGCCCTAAACCATTTACACATGGTTTAGGGTTCAGATTTTAGGAGTAGCCGAGCCCTGAACTAAACAGAAGGGACCCTCCTTCTGATGGTAGTTCTTCATAGCAAACATCCCGGTCCATCTTTGGCCTGTTCCTCGTACGTGCGGGCCTTGACCTACCTGTTTCAATGGCTCAAGAAAGCACGTACAAGGAGGGATCCAGGGTATATGGGCCTCGTATATACTTAGTAAACAATGAACTCTGCGATCCGGATGTTTAGCCCTAACGCGAAGGCGCCTGTGTAGACGTTAGAGCTTAGGGTTTTGGGGTTTAGGGTTCAGGGGTTTAGGGTTCAGGGTTTAGGGGTTTGTTTGCAAGCAAACAGCTGAAGGGTCCGAGTAACAGTATAGTAGATACTTTGGGGGGGCCCAAACAGCTACTGAGAGCCTACTATGTTGGTACTTGGACCCTTTGAAGGGCCCGTAAGCTAAACGGTCCAAAGTTCATCCACCAGATTGGATTTCAGAAACATGAGAGCTTGACATAGACCAGGAACAGTACTTGGAGGTGCATGGGTATTTATAAGTGGGGTTAGAAGTAGGGTAACTGTACGTATAACCTATATTAAGGAACTTATAACCCCACTTATAACTACCCATGAACCTCCAAGTAGGATACTTGTTACAACGACCAAAGACAAGAGATCACACCCCCAGTTCCGTGAACCCGTTCATTAGGCCTGTCCGGTTTAATTCCCCTGGTGGACTTCTACCGAGTCTTGATAAGTCATGCAAATGCACCCGCATCCTACAGGTTGCTAAATGGATCGAAAATAAATCCTAAACCCTAAAGCTTAAAGCCCTAAACCCTAAACTAGTAGTAAAAGTAACAATAGTAGTAGCACGCCTATGCCCTATGTCGCGAGGACCAGGCCCTACACCTAACGCCCTACTATAGGGGCCTTAATAATTGCTTTTCCTATTTGGGGGAGGGGGTCCTTATTATAATTATAGTATACTAAATTGGAATTCCTTATTATAACTATATAGTATACTATTTCGGGATGCCTCATTAATTATACTTATAGTATCATGGGCCCCAAAACCCTATTCCACCTCTTAAGGCTCCTGTGTTAAAGCCAAGCCTAATCGCAACAAAGGCTTCTTCTGCCTCCTGCCCTATGCCTTGCGCTACCGTGCTGTCATCGACGATATTAGTCTCGAGCATCCCGGCTGTAAGCCATCTTTACAGTTTGGCCACGGTTTAGGGTTTAGTGTTTAGAATTCATTCGAAGTCGGCTCTATCGGTTCTATCGGTGTCATTCGGCTCACGCGGGTCTTGCATGAGGGCTCTGTGGGCGAAGTATTTCCTGCGGGTTAAAATCAACTGATAAAGGGTTGGGGTTTCTTGAACCGGCTCTAGAGAAAATGGGTTTAGAGCGGTTAAGAGCTATTAAGAGCTAGTACGAAGGATTATGAAGCCCTAACAAGTCTTACTTTGGCTTATGCTGTTTCGGAGTAGAAAATGTGGATCTATACTGTTGATGGACAAAATCCTGCATTACCCATTGTAAGGAATATACCATTGTTCCCATAGTTTAGGGTCCTTAGGGTCATGCAGGATTTTGTCCATCAACCGTATTGCTAAGATTCAACACATCGCTCAGGTTGAGGCTGTGAGATCTGATGGATTTCTGTTGTCGTGGTGGCTAGAGTCTATCTAACCCTAAACCCTAAACCATCTATCTATCTATCTATCTAGTTTAGAGACACTTGAACAGCGGCAAACCTATTGAGGCTTATTGAGGCTTAGCTCCTGAGACCCAAAATTAGAGGGCGGAGAGGCGTATTGAGGGCTGATGAGGGCATCCTGGGGGCCTACTAGGGTGAAGCAGGCCTGAATCAGAGTTGGTTCCATTGGGGTTTGCGAGGTCTTGTGCTTTAACTAGGATTTATGTAGTTGCTCGGTCCGAAACAACAACACCACCTCCTAATAAGACCTCTTGTAATCATACACCACAAAGGGCCCAGCCCTTAAACTTACTGAGATTTATTGCTTTGGGGGCGCCCCGAGTGGGCACCCTCCAGGCATGCTATGAAACTGAGAGCCCGCCACTCTGTAGTGGCCGTAAAAATTAGAATCGGGCTCTGGGCACATTGTACTATGTACTATGGTACATTAGGACGATCTTCACGGGATTGGTAGTTATTCCCCTATCTTACACCCCTAGCCGTACTTACACCAACAATGTAGCGTCCAATGCAAGCTACTACTACTACTACTACTGCTGCTACTGCTACGACTACGACTACGACTAATATTACGACGACGACTACTACTACTACCACTACTACTACCACGACGACGACTACTACGACTACCTACGATTGACTACTACTACTACTACTACTACTACTACTACTACTACTACCACTACCACTACTACTACTACTACTACTGCTACTACTACTACTACTACTACTGCTACTGCTACTGCCAGCCTGCTACTACTACTGCTGCTACAACAACAACTACTACTACTACTGCTACTACTACTATTACCGCTACCAGTACTGCAACTACTGCAACTACTGCTGCTACTGCCACTGCCACTGCCACTGCCACTGCTACTGCTACTGCTACTGCTACGGCTGCTGCTGCTACTACTACTACTACTACTACTGCTAATTCTGCTACTACTGCTACTACTGCTGCGCTATTGCTGCTACTGCTACTACTGCTACTACCGCTGCTACTGCTTATATGGTACTGCCACTGCTGCTGCCACGGCTACGGCTACCGCTACCGCTACCGCTACCGCTACCGCTACTGCTACTGCTACTGCTACTATACTACTGCTACAGCTGCTACCGCTACTACTACTGCTACTACTACTACTACTTCTTCTGCTACTGCTGCTACTACTACTACTTCTTCTGCTACTGCTGCTACTGCTACTACTACTACAACAACAACAACTACTACTACTAATTACTACTACAACTATTACTGCTACCACTGCTTCTACTCCTGCTCCTGCTTCTGGTGCGGCTGCTACTATTTGTTGTTCGATGCTACCGTGTTGTTGATGCTGATGTTGTTGCTGCTGGTGGATGCTGCTGAGGTTGCGGTTGTCGTTGTTGTTGTCGCGGTGGAGAGTCTTACGATATCCGTCGGCACAAATCTTGGCACATGTGTTTCTGAAGTGTTGTCACTTCTGGGTTTCAGGGCCAATGGCTTTAGTGTCTTACGGCCCAGGGGATCAGGGTTTTGCCTAACAGCTGCCTGCTGCAGGCATGTCGATGGCGTTTCACGGGTTATCATCCGACGCTTGCTCTTAAAGCCATGTGGTGAAAGATCGTTCAATTGATTGAGGGATTCGCGCGTGAGGATTTAGGATGTATACTGTATGGAGCTTCGGTTTATGGGCGTAAGGGTCTGATCGGGTTGCTGGTTTAGTGTGAGTCATGGTCCCGACTTTGGATTTGAATTTCCGGGCTTCGGCGCAGGATTCCCTAAACCTTAAACGCAATTTCCTATGCCCTAAATCCTACGCACTACCCAGAGCCCAGAGCCTCCAAAACCCAAGGAAGATACCTTAAATTATAATAGGATCCCTTATATTATTTAAGGTATATTCCTTAGTTAAGGGGTTTTGGAGGCTCTGGGTAGTCTGAACCCTAAACCCTAAACCGTCTAGGCGCGAAACCAGCGATTCTGCAGGGCTAGGGTTCCGTGGCTCGAGGAGTATGGATAGTGACGCCAATAACAATAAGACTGATAATGTAGGAAGCTGATTAAGAAACCCTGGGCCTATAACCCCCAAAATAGCAGGATTCATATAAGGAACCCTAATAAAGGCCCAAGGTTTCTTAATCAGGTTCCTACATTAACCACAATTAACCCCAGGGCTCCAGTTACCTAAATAGTAGGTTACTGGGGTACATAATGTATGGTTAGGAACCTACTATTTGGGTAACTGGAGCCCTAGTGTAATTCATAATATAATAAGATTGTTAATCACAATTAATAATATGATTAATACTCTTGTTAATACTAGCAAGGTTTGGGTCCCTGGGTCCGATCATAGTCAAGCCCACACGGCTTAGGGCTCACAAGTGCCCGGCAACACCTACCTTTTTCAACTTATAGGGCTCCTTATCAGTTATCATGCTTTCCTTGTCTACTTCCTTAAAATGGAAGGTTATGTCGGATTATCGTAAGCCCTGATGCCGTTTAAACTATATAACCCTGATGTCCTCAAGAGGCGCTGAGCCTCAATCCTTGGTCAGTCTGCTACTTGGAGGTTCATGTTGGGTGGTTGTCAAAATTAGGGTCCCGTTTTGTGTCCCTATTATATTACGGCACCTAATATGTAGGGTACCCAAAAAGGGACCTTAATTTTGACAACCACCCTGTTATAAGCGGGGCTACAAGTAGGGTAGCTGCAGTCATAAGCCATACTCTCTGGCTCGTCGTCAAAAAAGAGATATGTAGGGTAACTATATTCACAACGCATATTATGACCCCACCCGTAACTACCCATGAGCCTCCAAATAGGCTTTGGGGACTGAGGTGGAGGACCTGAGCTCAGTACTTTATAATGCTGGCCTTAGTAATTAGAATGGGTATTGGGGCTATTTTTATGGTGGGGTTTAGTAAGGAAGCCCTAAGGAACAGTAGTGGCCTTGGGCTTTTGGGGTACATTGTAGTCTATAACTCTATTTGGAAAACCGTAAGCAGTACTATCTATCTACGAACTGTTCATGCCTCTGTGTTAACAATCGGCTTCTATGTATGACCTTTCTTTTTAATCCGCCTGGCCGTTTGTGATCTTCCAGAAGTGGCTTGGAGGTTCAGGACTGAGGGTTTACGACTGCGGACGAAGTCCTGTCCGAACTTTCCTGACGGAGAGGCGTACCTGCGGTGTGCCTAGTATATAGGCAGACCTCTGCTGCGGGTTTACATCTACAAACACGAAGCGCAAAAGACTCCAAGGATTGAGTGAGGGGGAGCACGCATCTCAGAACTTGGAAACATAATAACTATAGGGGTCACAAATCCGGCCCTGCCGATGATTTCAACAACTATCGGCCTATAAGCTTGTTGTGCTGTGCATTGTTTTTTTTTTTGCGGCTGCTCCTAAAGCGCAGTCTACCATACTGATGTCTGTACATGCAACCTCATGTACGATGTTTCAACAGGCAAGGTTCGTAGCAATAACCCGAAACCCTGAACCCTAAACCATGGCTCTGTTACATACCGCCCGACCTGCATGCATGGCCCGCGTTGGACCCTCTCGACTCTCATGTCACGGGCTTTGTCACTCCCCCAAAACCCAAAACCCTAAACCCTAAACCTCTAAACCCTAACCCCTAAACCCTAAACCCCTAAACCCCTGTAAACCCTTATGGCCCTGCGGGCCCCGGTATAAAACCCTAAACTCCTAAACCATAAGCCCTAAGTCCGAAATCCTGCGCCTTCGATTCGGGCCAGAAGCTTCAGCCTACTATTTAGGGTTCTATATTAGGGTTTAGGGTTTAGGGTTCTATATTAGGGTCCCCTATTTTCGGAAACTCCCATATAGATCCTAATTCCGAAATCCTGGGCCTTCGGGCCGGAAGCTTCAGGAACCTATCACAAGCACTGGTTGCCCACAACCTCGTGGCAGAGGCTAGCTTCGTGTTTAGAGCTTGCAGATGCTTGGGGCTTAGGGTGGAGTTGAGGGTTTACGGCTGAGGGTTTAGGGTTTAGGGATAGGGGGTTCGGGGCTTCGAGTTTAGGGTTTAGGGTTTAGGGATAGGGGTTTAGAGTTTAGGGTTTAAGGCTAAGGATTTAGGCCTAGGCGTTTGGTTGAGGGTTCAGGGTTTCGGGTTAGCACCACCGAAAATTGAAAAGGAACCAAAAGCTCTCGAGGACCCTGTTCCCTAAACCCTGAATTGATGCAGGTGTCAAACGGGGTTCTACAATGCGGGGTCTTATGATGTCAACCCTGACGTCAAACAGGGCTCTATTCCTGTTGCCAAAGCCCTCTTTCTTGAAGGGCCTTCTCTCAACGATCCCCATTACAATCCTTACTACATCTTACTATGGGCAGGAGGTTGTTACTAATCAGTCGTCTACATTTACCCGAAGCTTCCGAAAGTCTTTACTCTACACCGGAATGTAAGCCTGAAAGTTCCTACACGAGTTAGACTCCAATAGTCTCTACTCCCTAAACCCTGAGCCCTATAGACCCTAAACCCCTAAACCCTGTGCCCTGGCTCAAGCGTGATCGAAAGTTTTTCGATTGCGACACAAAGCGGCAATCCTGTGTCTGGTCTAGGGTTTTAGGGTTTAGGGATTTTGGGTTTTGGGGTTTAGGTTTTAGGGTTTTGGGTTTAGGTTTTAGGGTTTAGGGCCTAAGTTTAGGGTTTAGGGTTTAGGGGACATTCGGTCGGCAGCATTGCGGATCAGCAGGTTGAAATCCGGGACGAGCTTCTGCAATGCCTACGTTCCGAACTCAATGCTTAGCACAGCGCCAGCACCGGGTCATGTGCTTGGCTTTTGAGGGAGACGGGCTGCAGCCGCTACCTGGCCAGTTTTCCAGAACTCAATGCTTCGGAATTGAAGGAAGCAGGGTCCACTTTGGAAGTTCAGGCCATGTTGAATGAGAGACAAATACAGGAAGAAGCAGTGATCCAACAGCTCCGCACCCTGAATCTGGAAATTCAGATGGAGCAGACACTGAGGAAGGACACTGAACGCTGTTTTGATGCAAAAGGTGGTCCAGAGCGCCGTGAAGGGTTCGGTTAATTAAGGGTTTAGGGTTTAGGGCCGGCGTAGGGCTTAGGGTTTACTTGGAAGTTACTGGGTGAGTCCCTTATTTAATAGGGGTGATGATTATGGTTACACAATTCATAACCCCACTTGTAACTACCCATGAACCTCCAAGTAGGGATCCTAAAGGATCCGAGCCGAACAAGTTAACTTGGTTTCAGGTAGGTTCCGAAGATGGGGAATATTCATTCTACGTCTATAGGTGTAGCACAAATGTGCACCCTGTTCTGAGCTAGAGTTGCAAAAAAATTCCAGGTACGATGCCAATTCTGTCAGTTAAATGCTAGTTTGTTATCAGCGTTTGAAATACATCGCGCCCCTAAAACCTACCCTAAACCCTAAACCCTAAACCATGAACCATAAGCCCAAACCTAAACCCTTGTAGAGCCCTTATTGGACCTCTGAACCCTCAACCCGAAACCCTGAGCCCTAACCCCTGAACCCGAACCCGAACCCTAAAAAAAAGAACCCTGAACCCTAAACCGTCATGATAGGATGTTGCGCAAGTGCTGCCGGCGCCTGCGAGCACGCCTGCGAGCAGCCTGTGAAGCGAAGCGGAAGGGAGGCGCCGGCTCTTGGGCTCTTCCCCATAGGGTTTTAGGGGGCCGTTTAGGGCTCCTTTAAGGGATCCTTTAAGGGGTATAATTAGAGTTCACGGTTTAGGGGTTTAGGGGTGGGTTTAGGGTTTTAGGGCTCGGGGTTATTCGTTTGAGATTTAGGGTTTAGGGCTCTTTTAAGGGCTCTAAAAGGGTTACTATGAGGGTTCTATACTATAAGGGCCTTAGTAATGAAAATGGGGTTTCCTTTAAGGAATCGTTTACGGTTTCGCTAAAGGGTTCCTGTCAAGGATGTGTAAGGGTTTTGGGTTTGGATTTACAGGGTTACTGGGCTGTTAGGGCCTGCAGTGTTAGGGTTTGGAAGCAGTGCTGTCGCGGGGGACGGGTGATGAGCAGAGCTGCACCAGTCTTTCAGCAATCCTAGCCGGAAGGCTCCTTATAACACAGTTTTTACTTGTTACTTTGCCATGTACTCCAAATCCAAGTTAAATTGTCAAGGCCCCTATATATGTCTTCCTTGGCAGTGCCTTTCTATCGTCAAACCAATCTGTACACACATAGATCCCCAAGATATTGTTAGAACCCTTTTGCCCTTTTATTGTAAGGTTCCTCGAATACAGCTGTCAAGGGTTGCGCTTCGCCGCCGGCCAGCCATAACCCAAGGCCCAAATCCCTCGGCGGGTGTTTGGCATTTTTCCGGCCCCCAAAATGGGTACTTGGAGGGGGGGGGGGGTCAGGCTCTCCCTGGTATCATCACAGCAGGCGGGTTTTTGCGAACTTCCGGTTTCGTCGAAATACGCCGCCACCCACAAACCCTGGTGTGAGGTGGAGCCATCCTAGCATGGATTACCAGCCACTGCGCAAGAAGACACCCTAAACCCTAAACCTAAACCCCCAAACCCTAAACCCCGAAGCCCTGAAACCCTTAAACCCGTAAACCCTAAACCTCTAACCCCTACACTCTAAACCCCTATACCCTAAACCCCTATACTTGGAGGGTCGGGGGACTTAGTAACTGGTTATTTTAAGGACGTATACTTATAAGTACCATAACCCCAATTAGGGTGTCTTTTAGGGTACTTATAAGTCTACTTACTACCTACTTACTAAGTCCCCCGACCCTCCAAGTACACCCTTAGCCCCTGAACCTCTAGGAGTCGCTCCTTCGAAAACTTCGAGTCTCACTGGGACATTTACCATCAACGGCAACATCCGGGTGACGTCCAAAGGCTCAACCCTTCAAGGGATCCCTTAAGGGCTAGGGTTTAGGGCTTTAGGAGTTTAGGGCTTTGGGGTTTAGGATTTTTCGGTTTAGGGTGACGCCCAAAGAATCAACGGGGGGTTTGGGGTTTAGGGCAATAGTACAAGTTTAGTTAGGCTTTCGGACTAGTTTAGGGTGAGGTCCAAGGGCGGTGTAAGGGCTGTAGGGGGGTTTAGGGCCAAGCATTTCGGATTTAAAGTAGAGTACTTGTCGGATCGTGGGACTTAGCCTCTAGGGTTGACCGTAAATACAGTTTTATGTACTGATAACCCCAATTAAGGTACTTGTTACGATTGCATCGGCTTGCTTAACGGTGTTATGGGGCGCCCCTGGTTTTGTGGGTTTCAGCTTTTCGGACGTTTAATTTCCTTCCGGGTTTGAAGCTTCTAACTCCTATTTGAGAGGCTGATGCTGGAGCACAGGCAGCTGAAGTGTTAGGGGTGTGGGTGTGCGTCGCTTGGCTCAGGGCCATTCCTCAGTGAAGACCCTACAGCCCCAAGCCCTGAACCCAAACCCTAAAACCCTACATCCTAAACCTTAAACCCCAAACCCTAAACCCAAAACCCCAAACCCCAAACCCTAAACTCGAAGCCCCGAACCCTGAACCGCAGCTGCGGGCCACTGTTAAGGGCAACCCGGAAGCTCCCAAATTCCCAAGTTAGGCGTAGGGAATGGGGTTTAGGGTTTTTGGTTATCCTTGGATAGTGAACGGGGCAACTCTAAACTTTTGCTCTCATATATTAGCTCTATCTGTCTTAGAAAGTTAGAACTTTTTGGGGCCCGGTTGTTGAAGAAGAGAGTATTACGGGCTTCATGGAGAATGCACAAGTTACGTTATAGGGTTCAGGGTTTAGGGTTTTCGGTGTAGGGTTTTGGGTTTAGGGATGTAAAGAACATGAAGCAGGTACCGGCCACGGATTTTTTGGCAGAGAGGCCTTTGAAAACTGTGAAAAGCCGATGGACCACACAAAGCCTTACAAGAACCATTCAAAGCCCACAACACCCTGTGAACGCATACGAAGCCAATTCTGCGCCAGGGTTCAGCTGAGCCTTTTAAACGGTTGAGGGCTTACTAACCCCAAACCGTTCAAACCCTGTTGACCCCAAGCCCTACTAGGGTGCGTATGGGTTCTTATGACTCAGTCCGCAACCGCCAAAGAACCTTATTAATATAGGGGCCTAAATAGTTACCAATATTACTCTTTAGGGTTCCTTATTATAATGCTAGTATATAGAGTAAACCCCTCAACACTATTCTAATTATCGAGGCCCCTACATTACGGTTAAGGCCGTAAACTTGAATTTGGAACTCCTGGCAGGACACATTTTGCCCGCGTTGTTCAGCTCCCTGGCCTGTCATCAGGTATCGGAACGCTTGATGATACACATCCAGCATTACCTAGAAAAAGGAACATACCATAATTCCCATAGTTTAGGGTCCCTAGCGTAATGCAGGATTTATATCATCAACAGAGGTGTGCTTGCGGGTTTCGGGTTCAGAGTCTCGGGCAGGTTTTCTGCGGCTTCGGGTTTGGTGGAGACCCTAAACCTTAGACTCTAACGGCTTGTCACTGTTTAGGGTTTAGGGTATCGGGAACGAATTCGTTATGAGATCAGCGATCACGATGGTTCATCGTCATCTCGCGCAAGCATTGGTAGCAATCGCCTAGCCTCACCATCATCAGCATCATGATCTTCATAGTTGAAACACCATCATAGTTTTCATAATCGTCGTCATCATCGTCTTCACAATCACGATCGCCATTGTCATTTTCATATGACCACTTCCACCCGACTATCATGATCCTCCTTGTTGCTGCCTGGAAGCAAAAAGGTTCGCAACAACATCACCATCAACCTTGAGCCATCATTCATCACCATGCTGTTGTTTTTTCATCCTTGAGTCGAACACATCATGTGTCACGCTTATCGTCAAAAGCGACGGTCGTAGCAACAGAAAACAGTTTTGAGACAGTTTTGAAGGCTAGCAGAAGTCTTCACTACTCCTCGAACCAAAAGCCTAATACCATGTATATGTTTATGTGTATCTATATATATATATGTACATATGTAGTTGTACATAGATGTGTGTAGGTGTATGTGTATGTCTATGTGCATGTGCATGTGCATGTGCATGTGTATGTGTATGTGCATGTATGCATGTATGCATGTGTGCATATATGCATGTATGCATGCATGCATGTATGCATGCATGCATGTATGCGTGCGTGTATGTATGTATGTATGTATGTATGTGTATATGAATAGAGGTTTGTGTGCATGTACGCATGCATGCATGCATGCATGCATGGATGGATGGATGTACGTGTCTGTATATATGAATAGGTGTGTATGTGTGTTTGTACGCATGCAGGCATGTATGTATGCATGCATGTATGTACGTATGTATGTATGTCAATGTATGTATGTTTGTTTGTATGTTCGTATGAGTGTGTATGTACATAGAGACATGGATGTCAAGCCCAAAGCCTCAACGGCTAAAACCAGCAGCAGCAGCAGGAGCAGCAGATGCAGCGGTAAACGGAGGCAGAACGGCATGATGATCCCCTGAACCCTAAGCCCTAAACCCTGTTTGTTACAAGTGGCGTGCAAGAGCCTATCGGATGCTGTTAGAGGCCAGGCCTTCAAGCCCGAACCCTAAACCCTACATGCGAAGGAAAAACAAGCCAAGGCTGGACAGATCATCCGTACTTGGATGACAAGAAACACTCCGTGACAGCTAAGGCACTCTCAGTAAGGGCTGTTCCGGAGAGTTGGGGTTCGTCGAGTGGGGGGGGGTTCAGGGTTTTGGAGTGTAGAACCAGGGGTTTAGGGTGTGGGGCTGCAGGATGAATTCGTGGCTTTAGAGCGTTTCAGAGTCTCGGGTGTGGGGATTTTGTGTTTCTGCTTCTGGGGTTCTGCGCTCGCAGGGTACCGCAAACCCGAAAACCAGGCACATTTGCTCCCTCCCTACCTCCCTGCACCCGAATATGGGAGGGACATGTGCAAAATTTTTGAGCTCGCAGGCTGTGGGCCCGAAAATCAGGCACCTTTGCTCCCTCCCTACCAACGGAGAGACGAATGCCGCAGGCTCGAAAATGAAGCCTAAACCCTAAACCCTAAACCCTTCCGAAGCCATGAAGCCTGAACCCCAGAGGTTTGGTCTTCGAAACCCAAAGCTCTTAATGGGAGTTTCCGAAAATCAGGGGTGCCTTATTTGGGGGTCCTTCTATTTAGGGTACTATATTAGGGTCCCCCATTGTCGGGAACTCCCTAAAAAGTCTCCTGGACCTGCAAGGAAATGTAGAGAAACGCAGATCTCCGGAACAAGAACCTATGAATGTGGCTGAGGGTTCAATAGGGTTTGCTATACGGGCTACAATCAAATCTAAAGGATGTACGAGGTTGATAAGGGTTCCATAAAACTTAGGGTTAGACAATAATGGTTTAGGGCCTGGGTTTCAAGAATCTGAACCTCTGGACCTGTGAGCCACCATATCTCGGAGCCTGCATTGTCTCCATCAACCTTGGTGATGCCAGTGGTTTAGGGTTTAGGGTTTTGGTGTTTGGTGTTCTTGCCACCGTAATTAGCCTAAACCCTAGAAAGCCTTGAGTCAAAAAACCCTAAGCCTTATAGAAGCTTTTATAGTAGCGCTTTTGGAACCCCGAATCCTTATAAGCCATAAAAAAACACATGAAAGCATGAAAGAACCCCAAATCCTTCTCGGTTTCCCGGTGCTCCACTCCAGGCCGGCGACGGTTGGGTGATGACCGAGGCTGCCGCTATTCAGGCAGGCGGTTTAGGGTTTCAGGGCATAGGGCTTGCAGTAGGGTTCAGCGTTTAGGGTTTAGGGATTGAGAGATGCAGGGCTTTGGGTTTAGGGTTTAGGGTATCAACATTGCTAGGGTTGCGGCGGAGGTGGCAGCAGCAGCACAACTGCCAATCGCAGCGTCAAGCACTGGCATTTGCCCTAGTTCTCTAGATGATGGCGGAGTTGATTCTCTATAGACAGCTACTTGAAGGTTCATGGGTATAGCTATAAGTGGGGATATAAGTAGGGTAGCTGTAGTTACAACCCATGTTAGGGGACTTATAGCGCCACTTATAACTACCCATGAACCTCCAAGTAACCATTCTCCGCAAGTTTCTGACCAAACTATCACGTAAATACGTAGGTTCAGTCTGACGGTTTGGGGTTAAACCCTATTCTAATTATTAAGGCCCCTGTATTAGTTTGGGGTGTACCATTGACGGTCTCAAGAGGCTGATGATAAGAATACAGCAGAGGAGAGCTCATCAAGGGACCCTCGTCAGAACCATTAGCTTAAGGGAGCCATAAATCCTGGAGACTAACCCTAAACCATGACAAACCCTGTCATAGACCTAAACCTTTTGTAGTAAACATTTTGAGGAGCACTGATAGCAACCCGACGGCCTAAATCAAACGATAGTAGCCAAAAGTCAGCTAGCAGAAGCCTGAACCCTAAACCCTATAAACCCTATAAGCCCTATAAATCCTGTAAATCTTATAAACCCTACTATAAGCCCTCTCAAGCCTTAAACCCTATAAACCCTCAACCCTAAGCCCTAAACCCTATAAGCCCTACAGACCCTAAACGGCCTATAAAGCCCTATAAACTCTAAAACCTCAACCCGTAAAATCCTCAACCCTAAACCGCAAGCCTATAAACACTCTAAACCCTGAACCTTAAACCCTCTAAACCCTCCACCCTAAGCCCTAAACCTTAAACCCTCAACCCTAAACTCGAAACCCCTAAACCCTAAACCCTAAACACCTGAACCCTAAACCAGGCTGAGGCAGCTGCCTTCTTTTACTGGGCATCCTCTTCGCAGGTGACACTCGAGTCTCAAGAGTTAGGGGGGCTTTGGTGGGTTGATTTAAGGGTTCCATAAGGGGGGTTTAGGGTTTAGGGGTTTAGGGTTTAAGGGTTCCAGAAGGGGGTTTAGGGTTTAGGGGTTTAGGGTTTAGGGTTTAGGGGTTTAGGGTTTAGGGGTTTAGGGGTTTAGGGTTTCGCAAGGGGTGCTGTAAAGTTTCAGGGATTCAGGGTTTCACAAGGGTGCTGTAAAGTTTTAGGGTTTCGGAATTCAGTGTTTCGCCTTTTTAGGCAAGCATGTCAGGCATAAGGTTTGGGTGGCGTATGGCTTAAGGAGTTTGTTTTCGTGGTTTACGGCTTGATCTCGGGTGACACTGGTGATGTTGTTATGTTCCCTCTCACAAAAGCTCAGGAACAAGAATCTCGATTGGGTTTATGTAGCTAGGCTTGCCCTTTTCCCAAGCCGGCAGCGCTTTCAACATCCTTCTTGCGCATACAGACTCCAAAGTGACCAGCAACGGAGCTTGAACGACCAACCCAGTTTTATTTCGAAGCCACAAGCTCCTGACAGTCCAGTTTTTGTTTGTTTATTTAGGATGTGTATATGTGGGTAGTTGTCAAAATTATGGTCCCTTTTTGGGTCCTTGACAAAATACGGCACCTATTATTTAGGGTATCCAAAAAGAGGACCATAATTTTGACAACCACCCACATACAGATCGCAATAGGCCCCACAGGCCCAAAAGACTCCCGGACGTATCTGGACCTTCGTAATACGGTTGATGGGTTTAGGGGTTTAGGGGTTGGGTATATACATCCTGCAATACCCATAGTAAGGACATTACCCATAACAAGGAATATGCCATAATTCCCATAGTTTAGGATTACCTTACGGACCCTCAACTATGGGAATTATGGTAATGCAGGACAATAGGAATATGCCATGATTCCGATAGTTTAGGATCCTCATGAGCCCTGCTGGTTGAATACGTAATTGCGTGTTTAGTGGTGCACCGTCCGTATGTCCTTACTTGGAGGTTCATCGGTAGTTATAAGTGCGGGTATAAGTAGGGTAACTGTAATTACAACCCAAATTAGGGGACTTATAACCCCACTTATAACTACCCATGAGCCTTCAAGTTAAGGCCCTAAACCCTGAAACCCTAAACCCTAAACCCCTACAGTATCCCATATGTCTTTGCGTCCCTATTATTTCGCACCACTGCAGGGGGAGGAGTCCTCGTCTACACTGGGCAGGAGCATGCTTGGTATAGAGAGGGTTTAGGGATTGGGTGTTTAGGGTTTGCGGGTCTGAGTTTTCGGGTTTAGGATTCGGGTTCCGGGGTTTGGGGTGTACCTAGAGTCTCCACTGGAGTTCCCTGTCTTGGTTAAACAGTTTTACTGCTAGGACTCCATAACACGAAATGGTTTTAGCAAACGAGGCACGACAACAGAGACTATAGGTAGGGCCTAGGTCTAGGGTTTGGGCTTTAGAATTTGGGATGCAGCGTACTGGAACTTCATTAAAGTACAGGGTGTAATGCAGTTATGGGAACGGGCTGTGAGTGGCCTGGGTTGGCTTTGAGACGGCTTTTTGGGCCCCTGCATGAATATTTAGAAGACTCAACCCCAACTTACTTTTTGCATTTGCAACCCTCGATCCTGAACTCTTAACCCCTTAACCCGTTAACCCGAAACGTCGAATCTACGGAGCTTGTACAGCCGAGTTTTTTAGATTCTTTGTCACAGCCTGATTGAGTGTTTAAGGTGTTTGGTTTTGCTTCCAAACAAGGGTCCATGTGCCCAAATAGTCCATACTTTGACCTTAAAGTAGTCCCCATGATATAGGTACTTTGGGGCCGAAGTATATACTATTTGGCTACATGAACTTTAAATCCCTTTTGGTTCGATAAGGGACTCAGGCGTCCTTAGAATGAGGCATAAGAGTTTTACCTTCTGTTCGGATCTCTTATTGTGTGAATCTCACATATAGGTGGGGTTTGGACCCAAAGCCGCCAAATCCCGAGAGAACACGTATCCCTCCCAAAACCCCACGCCCGAATTCTGAACCCACCGCCCCAATCCCAAAGCGACTGTACCTACCCAGCCCTAAACCTATGTTATAAGACCCAACAAGACCTTGTGTAAAGTCTTCCAAAATCTTGCAACACAGAGCTCTATATGGTGCCCACCATGTGCCTCGAACCTTCTCGTCATACTCCTTACACCCTCACCCGTCAACCTAACAAAACTAGGAAACCCACAAAACACCCCCATATAACGCCAAAGGCCCAACCTACTGAGCTTCAGAGCGCTGGTTACTTATTCTGCACCCGACCCTAAACCCATAATCTCTACAATGCATTAAACCCCAAACCCACTACACCGTAAAACCGGCAAGCTCCAAGCCCTAAGCCCGAAACCCTAAACCCGCAAATCCTGAGCCCGAGGACAAGCGTGGAGCGCCATTGTGTTCAGCCCTTGACTGCTCATCACCTGATGCTTCTCACAGCCGAGTCCCGCCTTGTGCAACGGTGCTTACTTGGAGGGTCGGGGGACTTAGTAACTAGCTATTTTAAAAAGGCCTATAAGTATCATAAGCCCAAATAGGGTCCCTTTTAGGATACTTATCAGTCTACTTACTACCTACTTACTGAGTCCCCCGACCCTGCAAGTGAAGGGCCTTGGGTTCAGGTCTTGTCCCGACCCTACCTGCTGGGTCATACCCTACTCCTTTTCTTGGGTACCTAGTTTTCTACGAAACAGGTCCTAACCATGGAAACAGATACCCTGAAACAGGGGGTACGGTATGACCCTATAGGTAGAAATCTATGTATTCGTCTAGGATTCCGGTTTAGGGTTTAGGGTTTATGGGTCCTTCAACTGTTAGTACAAAGGTAGGTGTTGGGGAGCCCACAGCTCGGGGGTGTAGGGTTCTGTGGTTAAGGTTGAGGAGTTCCAGTTTAGATTCTGCAGAGTTAGGGTTTAGAGTTTAGGGTTGAGGGTTTAGGGTTTAGGGCTAAGGGTTTAGGGTGTAGTTTAGTATCTAGGGTTTAGGAGTGATACGGTTGATGATGGAAATCCTGCATTACCCATAATGAGGAATATACCATAAATCCCATAGTACATGGTCCTTAGGGTAATGCAGGGTTTGTGTTTATCATCAGCCGCAGTTTAAGGGGCGTGGGTAGAATGTGGCTCTAGAAGCAAGCTTCACTCCTTGCGCTCGACCCTGAGATCCTCTGAAGTAATATAGGGACCTACATGACTACACTGCTCCTACTGCTACATGGTTACTGCTATTTACTGCCCCCTTAGGGTTGTTAAATTATTGCCGCATATTTTATTCCGAAACCCTCCCAAAATGATTATAAGGCCCCCAAACCCTAAACGCTCGTGTCAACAAAAGCCCTTCCGAGATACACTTGAGTACTTAAGGATGGAAAGCCGGACAATCGCCCAATCGAGACCTCGAAAGGACGTGTGGGCTCTCCGGGGTGGGGTTGAGAGCTCAGGGTAATTAGGGTTCAGGGTTTCAGGTTTTAGGGTTCAGGGTTTCTTGCTTATGTTGGTGTGCTTGGGGGCACGGTATGGAGGGAGCGCTGCGAAGCTGTCAGGGCATTATGATTCTATGGGCCCCTGAGCCTGAAGCTGCATGTTGGACACTTTCCGTCGGACTTTGGGGGGGGGGGGGGGGGGGGGGGNGGGTTTGAGAGGTTTTAGGGTTCTATTAGGGCAATTTAGCGGTGATTTTGGGTCTAGGGTTTGGGGTTCAGACATGTAGGGTTTAGGGATTGTTGCTTGAGGTTCAAGGCCATGGGTTCAGGATCTCTCAAACTGTGCTCCCCAGCCCGAGCCTCACTTAAGTCAGTCGGCCAAAGCTCCGTCCGCCCTGGGCTCAGTTCTGTCAAGCCTGAACCAGGATGCCTCCACATCCCGTTTCCGGTCACACTTTGGTGGGTGTCTCTTCCAGGCGATTTTCGATTCGCTGCAAGCAACATGGTTTGGCCTATTGAAGCAAGGCATTTAAGCTACTTATGGGTTGTTGACATATTAAGTCGTGTGTATATGTGTATATTATTAGGGTATATAAGTATGTGTGTATATATATATATACATATATATATATATATTATGTGTGTAATGGCTGTGTATATATGTGCAAATCTATACATACACATATGTAGCTTGAGCTGTGTGTATGTATGTATGTTTGTATGCATGTACGTACGTATATATGTATGTCAGGATGTTTGCATGCACATGCATTTGCATATTCATGCATGCGGCAGGCATGTATGTATGCATGTATGCAGTTGTGCAGGCTTGCATGCATGTACATATGTATGCATGCATGCATGTGCATGTGTATGCATATGTGCATGTGTTTGCTTATGTCGGCACGTGTACGTGTATGTGTATGTGTATGTGTATGTGTCTGTCTGCTGCCTGTGTGCCAGGCTGGATGCATGTATGTATGTATTTATGTATGTATGTACGTTGGTCTCCCAGGTATGTGAGTATGTATGTACATATGTATGCATGCATGCATGCATGCATGCATTTGTGTATGTGTGTATGTAAGGAGTTACGTGACAAGTACGTGTGTGCATGTATACATATATATATATGTATGTATATGTATGTATATATATATAGAGGTATATCGACCCTCACACAAACACACATACATACATGTGTGTATATATATATATATATATATGTATATTTATTTATAGATGCACATGCATGTATGTTTACGTACATACGTACATACTTACATATACGATGTTACCCCTGGGTGACCTGGGTGCATGGGCAAGCAAGTAAATCAGTAAATACGTATGTATGCCTGCATGTATGCGTGTGTGTGTATGCATGATAGGATGTACACATTGCATGCATGAATGCATGGGTGTATTTGTTCATGCACATTCAAACACACGCACGCACGCAGATTCGTGGTGAGTCCGCTCTCTGAGCCGCTGCAAATGTTGATAGTGTTGCGATGTGTTGTGAGAGTCCTGCCAAGCATAGGGTGGGATTACTTTGGGTTTCTAGGGATGCGCTGTGTTGGAGTTTTGGGACCGTTGGATACCTTTGGTTTCGGCATAGAGTACAGTTGTTCGAGTAGCTGGGTTTCATGCAACAGAGGAACCAGAATGCACGGTATTAGCGTGCAGCTTAAACTTAAACCCTGTAAAACTCTCAATACGGTTGGGGAAGGCTAGGGTAGAGGGGAGGAGGAATTCTAACCCAGAATTAAAAACGGTTGAGGACATGACGAGGCAAAGCACAGTTTCAAGCTTGAAAGTATACTCTGGTCTTGCAGCGAGTCTTTCTCGTGCTGAAACCTGCCCCGAAGTTGGTGCATCGTATTCACGAACGTAGAAGACATACAAGTATAGTGTGTATATATGCATGTGAAATAAAATGCATGTGTGGTCTGGGTATATTCGCTCTCCTGGTGTGATCACCCTCCTCATTACCTTCAATACCACCATCATTCATCGTCATTTGTCTGATTCTCCGCCGGTGCCAGAGCTTTGTCGCTTGAGCGGGCGTAGCAGCAGGGGCATCACCCTGGACGTTGTTGAAGATGGTAAGAACCAACATGCCGGATAAAGGAGAACTAAATCCCATGTATTGCTAGACCAAGATCAATCAAACCCCCTTCTTGAAGGCCCTTAATATTCGAACCCTTATTGTAAACCCTAAACTCTAAGACCTATCCTCAAGGTAGGGGGCAGCCCGAAACCTAACCCCCGACTGATACAAACCGACTTTAGTCTTCATGGCCAGAGGGCTTAGGACTTCGGGCTTCAGGGGTTTTAGGCTTTAGGCTTTAGGGGTTTAGGGTTTAGGGGTTTAGGGTTTGGGGTTGAGGGTTTAGGGCTTCAGGGGTCTTAGGCTTTAGGATTTGGGGGTTGGAGCTTGGAGTTCAGGATATCGGGTTTAGTATTTCGGTCTTAGGACTTAGGGTTTTTGGGGTTGGGGTTGAGGGAACCCTCTGATGCCTTGTTGCAGGCACCTTCATCTCTCTAGGCGGGCTGATGGGCATGTCCCTTATGCCTCTTGGCGACTACAAGGATTCCGTAGTATGGCCGCCTGGATACTTGGAGGTTCATGGGTAGTTATAAGGGTTCCTTTAAGGGTCCCTCTAAAGGGATCTATGGGGATTCTATAGGGGTTTAGGGTTAAGGTTCTACTTGGAGGTTCATGGGTAGTTATAAGTGGGGTTATAAGTAGGGTAACTGTAATCATAACCATATTAGGGGACTTATATCCCCACTTAGAACTACCCGTGAACCTTCAAGCAATCACCAATAGTATTCCTCAGGGCCCTTTACATATTATTCGACTATACCCTACTCTTACACCTGCAACTCATAGGCCCATAAGGCCCAAAACCCTAGAGCCCTGAAGAGCTTGAAGCCCTCGCACATCCTAATCCTACGCTAGAGACCTCAAACGCTAAAGCCTGGGCGTAAACCAATGAACAGCTTCAGCATCTTGAACTTAGGGTTTAGGGTTTAGGGTAAAGTTTAGGTGGGGTTTGCTCTGTTTGGCGTTCTATATTTGGGAACGATACTTGCCGAAACCCCATGCAAATCTTAATGGTCATAGTGCCCTTTAGCAGGATCACTGCCATGTCGGCAAATGACCCTTATTTTTTTTTCGGCGGTTCGAGTCGGCGGATTTTGGATTTCTGGAGGGATGTCGATTCCTTAAATACGTAACCGGGGTTCAGTGTTTAGGGCTAGGGTTGAGGGCTTGGGTTTAGGGCTTAGGGTTTGACTGTTTTCGATTTCGGGGTTTTGCTCCCGGAGACCTCATCCACGCTGTTTGGCCTGGCGCACACTCTAGACGCTAACACCCCACACACCCCTGAACATCCTGTCTTCCTAAGGCCCCAAACCCTACACTTCCAAACCCCGAAACTCTGAATTCGAATGCTTGAACCCCAACTCTCTAACCTCCCAAACCCCAAGACCCCACACCCAAAGCTACTACAGGAGACACCCGAAGCTACTATAGGAGCCTAAACACCGGCCAAGAAGATTACTTCGTTTGGCTTATCATAGTTATGCTAATTATGCTAAGTAATAAGGCCTCCGCCCAGTTTTGTCAAAAGAACCTATAAAAACTCCATAGAACCTTCACAGGAACCCGATCACCCCCGAAAAGAGCCCAGACCTTTTACTCAACCCCTAAACGCGAAACCAGGCTCGCACTTCTTCCATTCATAGTGCTGGTCACCAGTCCGGAAGGGGCCAAGTGGGCATCTTTGAAAGCAATCGCTTCGGGTTTAGGGTTGAGGGTTCGGGTTTATTTGGATTTGAGCGATTACGACTCTCAGGTTGTGGGGTAATTTCGTGGTTGACTTTTCTTCAAAGAAACCCTAAACCCTAAACCCTAAACGGCATATGGGGTATAGTTGTAATTTTGGGCCCGGGCCGAGACGGGTTGAGGTTTCAGGGCTTCAAATTTGGGGTAGTGTAGGAACCTGAGTAAGAAACCCTGGACCTATAACCCCAAAATAGTAGGGCTCATATAAAAGACCCTAATAAATGCCCAAGGTTTCTTAATCAGGTTCCTACATTAACAGGGTTTAGGGATCAATGGTCTAGTCTAGGATACAATAGTAGGTTGTGGCCACATGGTACACTGGGACGTCTGCCGGGCCGAACTGTGGCTGGAGGTATATGGGTGGTTGTCAAAACTATGGCCCCTTTTTGGGTACCCCTAAATATTAGGTGCTGTATTATAATGGAGACCCAAAAAGGGACCATAATTTTGACAACCACCCATATGTTTGAAGGTCATTACAGGGCTCGGTTTAGGGTTTAGGGGTCCAGACTTGATGGGGCTTCTATAAGACATCATGCACCGTCTATAGCATTGGGAGCTGTTGGGTTTCATGTACACTAAGGGTCCATGTACTCATATAGTAGATACATTGGCCTTGAAGTACTCCCTATAGAAGTACATTGGGCCTAAAGTATATACTATTTGGGTACATGGACCCTTAGGGGTAGTGTGGAGTAGTGGTGACGGTGTCCGTCTGTGCCTCTCTTATGCCATGGGTGATGACTACTCGGCCGCATATCGTATTGGGCCGTTGAGTAACGGAAGCGCGAGCTCTGATTCGAACCAGAATACTCTCTTGCCCAGTCGAAGCATACTATGGAGAAGAGGAATTAGAATCAGGGTTTGGCTTACAGTATAGCATCGTCATATTGTGGGGAGATCAAAAAATGTTACTACTGATTCCAACCCCAATACAAGCTGCTGAACCCAAAGCCTTCGGACGTGCGTCAGTGTTGAGATCAGTAATATTTTAGGACTATAGAAGGCTGAAGAATTGGCAATAATTTGTTTCTTAAGGTGTTTTACTCTGACTATACTACTATGCCCCCCAAAACCCTAGTCCAACTTTCAGGCTCCTATAGTAGCCGGTCGTGTTCGGTTGAGGGGCATCGGGGTTCAGGATGGCAGAGTTAGGGGTTTACACAATCTGCTTAGGATTTTTTTTAAGTTTTGCAATTACAAAACCCACGAGAAGATTAACAAATACTACCCTAAGCCCAAAACCCTGAAGCATGGTTCTAAGGGGGGGCGGGGAGGGGTGGTGGGGGTTTAGTTTAGGCTAGACTAAGGGAGGAGGGTTGCTGGACTTAATGCCATCCCTACTTGGAGGTTCATGGGTAGTTATAAGTAGGGTTATAAGTCCCTTAATATGGGTTATAAGTACAGTTACCTTACTTATAACCCCACTTATAACTACCCATGAACCTCCAAGTAGAGACTCAGGTTTAGGGCCAGGGGTTCAGGGTTTCTGGGTCTGACCCTAAACCCTACACCCTAAACCTTGGGATGAAGGGTTTAGGGCTTCTGGGTTTGATCCTAAACCCCAAACCCCAAACCTAACCCTAAACCCTAAGCCTTGAGATTGAGGGCTTAGGGTTTATGATTTACTGGGAGTGTAGCTGGGTCAGTCTCCCGGATCAAGAGTTTAGAGCTCAAAGGTGTCCGTTAAGACATGGGTGGTTGTCAAGATTATGGTCCCTTCTTGGGTCCCTATTATAATACGGCACCTAGTATATTTAGGGTACCCAAAAAGGGACTATAATTTTGACAACTACCCACATCCTTTCAAGGAACCGGGCTCCGCTGAAGAATCACAGGGGTTACTAGTCGGTGTAGATCCCAGCAAAGGTGTACGTGCTGGCAGAGCTGCTCAGTGCTTTGTGACTTGTATTGCATCCTGAGGGTCAAGTAAACAGCTTGGGTTGAGGACAGTAGTTACCTTGGTTAGGTTTCCACGGTTCAGGGTTTAGGGTTGGTCATCAGGTACTTGGGCCCTAGCCTTCTTAGGGGAACAGACTGTTTTGCACGTGGGTGTTTTGCACTGCCATTGAAATGCGCTCCGAGACTACCTAGGCTACTCGAACATGGCCCATGACTCAGCACCCTAAACAACCTTAAACTCAAAGCAGTTTGATTTCGACACATTGCATTGACATCCTGACCTGAAGATGGGTTTAGGGTTTAGGGTACCGGGAGGCTTCAGAAATGGCATCTGTTGAAATACCCAAAGTCTGCAGAATTGGTTGATATAACAAGTACAAGCCGAGCTCTATCATCCTGGATGTTAGGGTTTAGGGTTTAGGGGTATCCTGGATTAAAAACTCTATTTAGCAGCTCCTGGTCATCGACACTCAGTCTTCCTTTGCCAGCGCATCTAAGCCCAACGCCTTCTTGATGTTCGGCTTTGAAGCCGCAACCACAACCTTAGAGTGCAAGCAGCGTTCTATTTGCTGTCTACTTGGAGGTAATTGGGCAGTTATAAGTAGGGCTATAATAAGTCCCCTAATCTGAGTTCTAAGTATAGCTACCCTACTTGGAACCCCACTTTTGTAACTACCCATGAACATCCAAGTAGAAACTAGATCCCTTTAAAGGGACCCTTAAAGGAACCCTTATAACTACCCATGAACCTCAAAGTACGGTTCAGGTGAGAGGCCTCTCGTGGGCTAATGGCCTTCAGCAAGAAGTCTCGTTAGGCTCGACATGTAGGAGTTTCCGAAACTCAGGGGTACCTTATTTTGGGGGTCCTCATAATAAGGATCCTACGTTTTAGGATACTGTATTAGGGCCCTCTATTTTCGGAAACTCCATCCCTGAACCCAGTCCCGAGCTTCTGTGGCAAAGGATTGCTGTGTCATTCCACGTGCTTCGCCACTTCTGCTCGCCCCCGTCTCCCATGCAACGCAAGCTGAACCGACACGCGACTCTAGCCTGCAGCTTGCGGTGGGAAGGGACGGAATGCAATGTGGAGCTCGGAATATTTGATACGAGTATCCCCTTATAGCCGCGTCGATTTTCGGATATGTACAGTATTATGGGCCCACAGGGACCGGGTTGTGGGTAGAGGCGTCGTGTTTTTGCCTTTGACAAACAGCGGATTCTATAGCAGCCCCTGCATGCTTTTCATCGACGTTTGAAGTTTAGGGTGTAGGCTTTTCATCGATGTTTTGGGTTTAGGGTTTCTTCCTAGGCTGTTCATCGCCGTTCGGGGTTTTGGGTTCAGGGCTTGGGACTTATGGACTCATGGTCCAGGGGTGTACTTCCAGGGTGCGGGCACAAATAGCCTAGGGCCTGCTAGATCGGGAGAAGGCATCAGGCCGCAGGCGTTTAAGCTCTTCGTCTTCTGTCTGGTTCTTACTAGGGAATGGGGGAATGGGTTACGGGGACTATTATTGGGGATTATATGGGGACTACTACAGGGATCCATGCCCCCATTTCCTGCGAAGCACCAGACAACCCGCCAAGCTCTTGTGGAACTGACTTCTTTGGATTTGCCAGTGTTGCCAGGGTCACCCATTTTCGAAGACGACAGCGACAGTCGCAGCCGCAACGGCATATCGGATGCTGCCCCAAACCCTAAACCCTCAACACCGAAATCCTTAACCCGAAACACTTTTCAACCAAACCTAAAGCCTAACTAAACCGTAAAGCCAAAACCCTAGTGCCCTTATTCCTTAAAGCCAGAAAGCCATAGACCCTTGTAGAAACCTTATAGATCCCTTTACAGGAGCCTAAACCCTAAAGCCAGAAATCCTTAGTAAGATCCCGTAAAGCCTTAAAGGAACCTAAAGCCTCATAAAAACCTTGACGCCCTAGAGCTCAACAGCCCCAAACCCTAAACACCAAACCTTAAATCGCTAAACCCTTGCAGCCCTCACCCCTAAAAGCCCCTAAACCCAACAGCCCTAAACCCTAAACCCTAATCCCTAAACCCCTAACCCTAACCTCTACAGCCCTAAACCCTAACCCCTAAGGCCTAAGCCCGGTATGCCGGGGTTGCTCTTTGAACAGCACCTGACCAGGAAGCGCCTCGCTCGCCTCTTGGCTGACCCTACTTGGGGTGAGGGTACCTTCAAGGGTTTGGGGTTGAGGGTTTGGGGTTGAGGGTTGAGGGTTTAGGGTTGGGGTTTAGGGTTGAGGGTTTAGGATCCAGGGTTCTTTTTAGGGCTTGTGGCTAAGGGTTTTGGGTTTTCGATCCAGGGTTCCCTTAAAGGGGTCCGGTACTAGATCGTTGAGATTGGACTAGGATTCCGTAAGATTGAGGGTAAAGCGTTTAGGGGCCTTAATGGCTAGAGTAGGGTTCCTTTAAAGGGGATTCATAGGGTCCGCTTAGGGGCTAAATAGGGTTTTTAGGTTGTGAATATCATTGAATATCGAGGCCGGCAAAATCAGAGCAGCGCTTTGTGGTTGTTCTATAGTACAGGTTTACTGTAATATATTTAGGACTATTCACACGATCAAGGCTCCAATGTTTAACACTACAAGCCTTACCTGTGTCTCCAACTGCCTATACCCACGCCGTAGCCTTGCACAGCCTCCAGAAACTGTGCAGCACAGCGTTCGGGCTGGGACAGGTGCGAACCCAGACCCTTCGGCGGTACCAAAAGGCGCGGATGGCTTCCGTAACCCCGAACCCTAAAGCTTATATCCTAAACCTAAATCCCAAGCCCTTCTATCCTAAAACTTGAGTCCTAATTAATTCCTAAACCCTTAACATATAAGTAGCTCCTAAACCCTAACTCCCAAACCCGAAACCCTAATTGGGTTCAGTAAGGGCCTTCGCCTAGCGACTCGTCGGTTTGGATCTACGCCGTCAGAGTGGGGATGCTTTGGGTGGTGGAGGGGTTTAGGGGTTAGGGTTTAGGGTTAAGTGGTTTAGTGGTATAACGTTTAGGGTTTACGAGGCTACTTGGGATAGTTTGCGCAGCTTCGATTGCATGGTGCACATGCCTTTCGGAAAGTTCTCAACTGACAGCCACCATCTCGACTTCGCCACATGTCCCAAAGTAGCTACGGATCAATGTTTGGAGTTTAGGGTCATGCCAAACCACCCTCGGCAAGCATTCGACAAGCAAAAACAAGTCCGCAGGAGGCAAACTCAACCGGGAGCCCAATATCGACCCTTCATTTACCTGAAGATCGCTAGTTTAGTTTAACGACCTCGGAATAACATGTTGCGTGGTTTTAAATCCCCAGCCAGATCAATCTACATGCTTGACGCGCCGTTCGTCGGCACATGTCCCCCGCCCAAGAAGCGCAAGGCAGCAAGCCGGCCGCAAGAGCAGGCAGCAGAGACTTCAGGTGATGCAGCATCTGGGCAGACCGAGCAGTCTGCCTCGGCAGATCCGCGCACTCCTGTACCAGAGGAGGCCTCGGCCACGGAACTGCTGCAGAGCGCGGTCGTTGCAGAGCCACAAGAAATAATTAGCCGGAGTGATGAGTGCTGCGGACCTCGGACGGCTGCAGGACCCTATGCAATGGGTGGAGTGGCAGGCGCGCCCACTCTGCAGGTGATGCCAGCTGGCTTCCAAGGACGTGCTGTGACGGTGCGCTGCACGATTTGCACATCCAAGTCCCAGCCGAAGGGAAAAGTTTTCGATGTCCGTCATGCCGGGAAGAGCAAGCTCATATCATGGTCTTATGTGCTGCAACGTCTGCATTCTCGGCCCATGTTCACAACATGGTTTTGAATGTTAACTTAATCTACGGCATGTTGCCGCTTCCTACAGCAGAAGTCGGTGGATGTCGAGGGTTGTTGTATTCATCAACACATGCTACAAAGTCGTGAAGCACATCGCGTGTCCTTCAACCCGTGCAACTGAGCTAGGGGAGGACTTCGGATAATACACATCAATACCACGATGTCTGTGAAGAAGAAAAGCGGGACCGCATGAGGCTGCAGCATAAGAATGTGCATGCAGGAGATTTGTGCTTAGGTGAGTATGCATCTGTCGAGACATACATACGGACTGTATAGTGCTAAATATATACACGAAGTAAACACACGCATACAAACAACACATACAATTACATACACATAGACTTATACATATGCATAAACATATACAAGTAGGATCACATCTATTCTTGCGAATACTCATACCTTCAGATATACATCCAGAACTTACATACATGTGTATATGTATATATATATATATACATATGTATACATATGTATACACGTGTTAACACACGTGTACCTTTTGATCTATCTATATGTTTCGCTATCTATCCATCTGACTATCTATCTATCTGCCTATCTATCTGTATATGTAGATTATATATATATACACACATGTGTATATACATACATACATATTGCACATGCCTCTAGTTATATCAACATGCCGTGAAGCACCGGCAGGTCCCAGCAGAGCCATTCGTGCAGGGAACGTGGTCGACGTTTATGGAGCTTTCGATGACTGCTCTTCGGCGCGAGATTCATTCAACGTGCGTTCGGATCAAAGATTCGGGTGCCGGGGGGTGGGAGTTTAGGGTTTAGGGTTTCGGGTTTGTTTTAACCTGAGTATTTTCCTTCATCATTATCCATACCCCCATCGGGTCAGAATCCCTTTCATGTACAGCAACCCAGCGCGCTGCATCATTTCTTTGTGGCATGTGCGAAGGACTCCTAGTTTGACACTCCAACTGGCTTGCTGTTGCTTCCCTCTGTTCCTGCTGTCGCAGTATGCATGTATGTATGTCATGTGTGTCCGTATGTGGAATTATGTATGTTTGTGTATGTATGTATGTATGTATGCATGCATGTGTAAGTATGTATGCAAGTATGTATGTACACATATGTGCATAGACATCGTGACATATGGACATCTTTGTATATACACATATAGCACATTTACACATGTGTATGTAGTATGTATGTAAAAGTATCATGTTTTCAACAGGTTTAAAGGTTGGGACGGCAGATATTGAAGTCTTAAGATGTAGCACCATCAGGCCTCTAGCAAGCAGTATGTTTTAAGATGCATGATCGCATCAATGGCTTAAGGCTTGCTTTGATTTGTTCTGATGCCCTCAACATTTCACAACCCTAATCTTGAAACCCTAAGTGGAAACTCTAAACTAAGAAACTAAAGACCCTAGACTGGAATGTGCTGACACACAAGGCCAGTCGGAGACTTGGACCCAGAAAGCCCGTAATCCTACTTACACCCTCAAAGACCCCAGCCACTAACCCTAGCTCTAAGCCCCTCCACACAAACCTAAACTCTAAGCTCCCACCAGCTTCCGGCCTGCAGTTAACCTCCATCAGCAGCCCCTTTTGCCTTCGCAGCTCATGCCTTAAGATTGTCGAGCAAATGTCGATATTATACGAGAGGAAAAGAAAGAAATACCAAAGAGAACTCTTCTTCTTCCTGTTTTGTTGCTTTCTCTTTGCCGTCCTTCCTTGTTATGGGTTGGTGCTGCCCAGACCGGCCCTGAGCCTTTAAACGCTAAACTCCAAACCCGAGGCCCAAGGCCCTCACGCCAAACCCTAAACACCTAAACCCTAAATCCCTAAATCCCTAAAGGCCCCAAACCCGAAACCTAACCCTACCAGCCCCTAGACCCTAGACCCCAGTGCTGTAACCCCCTTTTTGAAATGCGAGAGACCCCGCAAACCAGAACATCCTAAATCCCGAAGCCGTATCTCGACCAGCGGAGCTCCACGGAGACCCTAAGCCCTAAACGTTAAAACCGCCCAGGTATCCGATCCAGAGACATGTACTATGCAACCGGGCATCGTTTACGGTTTCGGGTGTAGGTTTTAGGGATTTAGGCCCAATTGGGTTTAGGGTTTAGCGGTTGAGAAAAGGATTTGGGCTATACTATAGTGTGCCCCAAATTCTGGAGGTTTTGGGTGGTTCGATGTTCAGGAACCGTGGGTGTGGATTTAGAGCGTATGGGAGGCTAGGTAATTCCTTCGAGACCCGGCTTGCTGTTTGAGGGTTCGTGTTCAGAGCTGCGGGGTTTGTGGGTGTGGGCTGCGCGGTTGAGGTCAAACAGTTTCTCATTTGAAGTTGCAGATGTAGGATTTCGCTGTGCGCTTGCTAGGGTTATCCTGATACCTACCTGAACCAACCAGAACCTAAGGTCGAAATACGTTCTATATAAAGGCCCATATGAGAACCCTGAATTCGGGGTGGGTTTTGGTAGGTTATGGTATGGACACCTCAACCCCAATGCTGAACCCTCAACCCTCTCCAAACCCTCCATGCTCTGGATGCTGTACTTGGAGGTTCATGGGTACTTGTAAGTGGGTTCTAACTCCCGCAATTTTGCCAATACGGGCTATAATTCTAGCAACTCTCTTCTTATAACCCGACTTATAACTACCCTAAACCCTAACCCTAAGCCGCCCATGAACCTGGAGAAGCATCTTCGGACTTGTCTTCGGAGGTGGCGACAAACATCTTCAAGCCGCTGCCGGGGCCTTTTCCACTCAGAGGGGTCAGTGCAATACTGTGAGCCTGAGCGTTTTTTTTAAGTAGTCCTTAGTCGGCCCCGAAGCCGAAAAAAGCAGTGACCACGAGGGAGGCGGTAATGGTAAAACTCTGAAAGCTAAACCAAGTACTTTGAACCAGCAGTCCTCAAACACAATGCATCAGTCACCTTCAGCACTGCACAGCATTTCTGGGCTGTTGGTACCCTTACAATGTGTTATCATGACAAGAATACGCATAGCAATACTTATTTACTACTGGGAAATCTATGGTGCTGGCTGGTTGGTCGAAGATTTCCTCGCTGAAAAGTCAACCTCAAAGTCTTCAAAAAAGCCAGGTTTCGCGCGCTGGGCATTGCAGGCCCTAAACCCTACATCCTAAACCCTAAATCCTAAGGCGGGCGATGCTCAGAATTACCTATATTAGTCATTAGGGTTCCTACCATAATCATGCTATACTTTATTTCCAAACACTATATTAGGGTCTAGGGCATATGGGTAATACCGTGAGTTGCGGGAAATAGCCTAAGTGGCTTTTTTTGCAACTAACTGTGACTAAATATGTCAACTCTTAAGTCTTAAGTGATGATACAGGATCTGTAGGACTTGTTGGCTGAAGTCTGTTCTTTGTATGACGAAAGCAGAGTCGGGGCCGTTGAGAATGCTGGGTCATGTTTTTATATCGTCTGTGTTTGAGCGTGTCTCAGACACGATCCATTACATGCGCGCTTCCACCTCTCGTCATGCAGTCAAGCCGGACAGAACAACTGTCAGCGGATCGTGTGTCTCCTGGCACTGCGGTGTTTGGCGCAAGCTCGTGCCCCGAGCACCCGGGGTGCTTGCTCGAGTGGTGGCACTGCATCAAAGAGAAGACCTCTCGCGCGTGACCTACAAACGTCCGCATGCCTGGGTGCTGCAGCACGTCGAAGCTTACATTAGTCCGAAGCCCCGGATTCATATGCGCACCCACAAGGCGCTGTCGCCTGGATTTCGTTCGAGTTCTCGCGGCTACTGTTCACTATGCATGCCAGACACGAGATTCACAGGCAAAGTGCCATAGGCTGGGTCTCAGCCGTGAGCAATATTTGTTCTTTATCCTCGACGCGTGCAGTGTTATGAGCCCCAAACTCTAGTCATTCTTCCGGCCCCGTGAACGCTGCAAGCACCGATAGTAGGGTTCAAGCCATTCAGAGCATCGTAGTTGGGACTTCAAAAAGGCTGTCTTGGGTACTTCATAGCTGAAAAAGCTGAAACCCAACACCCCCCATAGCTGCCCCAGACCTGTCAAAAAAGGCGAAACCCTAAGCGCTAAAGCCGAGACCCTTAAGAAAAGCAGATTTTCGCCCAGCAAGGACGAAGCCCAGTCGCCTCTCGTACGCAGAGGTGGTCGGCCCGCAGCCAGTGGATTGGTGACACGGCAGGTTAATAGCAGAGAGGGTTCCTTTAAGATACTATAGGGGCCTTAATAATTGCCTATACTGTCTTGGGGGTTCCTTACTATAGCTACAGTAAACATGGGCCCAACACCCTATTCTAATTATTAAGGCTTCTATATTAGGAGAGAGGGTTCCTTGAGAATAAGTGCCAAGATAATTCCTTTGGTCTCTATTCTATAAGATACCCCAAACCCTTTCTAATCATTTAAGGCCCCATTTTAGTCTTTCGAACGCGGGTTCAGCCAGGGTTCCAACAGGGATCCGATATACAGGAGCTAGCTACTAAAGTTCTGATGATTTCTTGTGCTTGCGGTACTCGATTTTCCGGTTAATCTTTGGAATATCGGGTTCTTAGGGTTTAGAGTTTAGTTTCTACAAAGGTTCTAAACGGTTTCCTTCACATCTTTATACTTTTGATGGTATAAATCCTGCATTTTGGGGATGTGGGCCAAGTGTCTAGGGTTGGGGTCTTCAGGGTTCTAAGGGTTCCCCTTTAAAGGGGTCTATAAGGGTTACTGTAAGGGCACTATTATAATATAGGGGCCGTAATAAATACTTATACTATTTTGGGGGTAGGGTTTAGGGAGGGCTTCAGGTTTAGAGTATAGTGTTCAGGGGTTTAGAGTTTAGGGGTTTAGGGTTCAGGGTTTACGGCTCAGGGGTGTCTTGGACTGAGGGGACTTAGCGTTTGGTGCTGAGCTGGTTAAGCGTTTAAGCATGTCCGGATCTGAACCGCGTACCGTTTTACTTGGTCCTCCTCCTAAATCTCGAAGAATTCCACTCATTCGGGAGGCATTCAGATTTTGTAGGTTTAAGACTAAGATGAAGGTTTATAGGCTTCCGCATTCAGTTGAATTACCGGGGCCCTGCTATTCGGGTTCTAAGATTTCGAACCCCGCCCCCCCTGTTTTGATGTTCTGGGTCTGTGGAGCCAGGGTTTCACGAGGTCCGGCAATTATGTTTCACAATTTCGCAAGCTCCAGGTTTAAGGCTTTTCCGGCTCAGAGCTGACAAAGTGCAGAGTCTTCAAGGTTGTCCGAGCCATACCGTTTCTTTGCAAGCACCCTAGGCCCTAGTCGAATTCCGAATTCCTCTCTCAATCAGTCCAGATGCCACACGCCGACCGCCAGGTTTGTGTCCCACTATTGGGGCACCTCTTTCGCACATTTTGTCTTCAGCATCAAGAAGCACTCGGAGACCGTCGTAGAGCAGCTTGGCCATGTGTCGAGAGAAGCTTCTCTTCTTTGGGAACCCTAAACTAGGTATTATACAAACGCCTAATCCCTAAGCCACCCTCAACCTAAGCCCTGAACCTCGAAAGCGCAGGGATTTATCCCACTCAGCCCAGCTAGGCCCTGAAAACCACACCGCATTATGCCTTAGGCTTTCTTAATTTCAGTAGTCCGTACTTCATCAAAATATGCACCAAAACCCTACCTAAACCCGAATTCAGAGGCACTGAGGCATACTGAGGCTCTTTAATGAAGCCCTAAAGACCTGCGCCCGACCTGCGAACAGTTTCTATGGAAAGTTCGCAGTTTCTTCTGATTTTTTGACGGGCCCAAGAACCTAGACGAAAAATGCACACAACATCTAAGTTCTATACATAATTATATATATATATATCGAACAAACAAACTACCCATCAACCTCCAAGTAGGTTCCAATTTCCATGAAAGGGCCAAATTCGAGCAAGCTAGTATACATGAACCTTCAGACCAACCTCAATCGCCCTAAGAATCTAAACCCCAAGCCCTAAAAACCCTCAACCCCAAACCCTCAGCACTGAACTTTGTAACCCGAGACCTCAACCCTAAAACACCAGACCTCTAGACTCTAAGCCCTAAGCCCTTGAACGCTACCTGTAGCCTCGATCGAAGTTCTTTCGTTGGTCAGCCAGCTTTGTGGTGGGATGTTCTAAAACATTAAGTTTCCGATATCCTAAACCCTAAACCCTAAACTTTAAACGCAACCATGGATACCATGTAAAACGATCTGCAACGCGAGGGCTCCCCGAAGCGCCGCGGACGTGTCCTACTGGATCTGTAGTTTCAGCCCGGACCCCGGAACTGTCATTTAGGGTGCAATCTAGGGGCCTTAATAATTATCCATACTATTTTGGGGGTTCCTTATTATAATTATAGCATAACGGGCCCCCAACGCCCTAACCTAATTATCAAGGTCTTTCAAGTTTTTACATTTTTTCGAGGGCTGTGAAACAACTTTGGGATCTTACTTTTTTTTGGTTTGGAGTTTAGGGTATGGGATGGTTTGGGTTTAGGGTGTACAATTTTGGATTATGGGGCTGGGGGGTTCGAGTTCTGGGTCTTGGCTTAAGACGTTTAGGGTTTACACATGAGCATGTACGACTAAATTTATGTACAAAGTTTCTAGGCTTTGAAGTGCAGGATTTAGTGCTCCGTGTTTGGGTCGTTGTTCCGATTTGAAGTTTAGGGGCTGGGGTTGAGCATTTAGGCTTTGCATGGATCTGGCATCGGTTTATGGGGCGGTTTACGGTTTAGGATTCTTGTTTTTCGAGTTTCGGAAACATGGGTTGCCTGTTTCCAGGTTCAAGCTGAGGGAAAAGCTGTTGGGGTAGTCGGCAAGGTGAAACCACCAATCAATGGTGACCAGAAAACGTATGGTCGCTCTAGTAGTCTCTAGGAGGGTCTTCCGGTATTCTTATCATGCCTCTGCTGTAGTGTAGGTGCCTACTCCAAGTGAGGGGCTATCTTCGTCAAGACACCGGATCAGAGTCAATGTCTTCGCCCTTAAACTAGGCTAGACCTAATGGTTCATGTACTCATATAGCATATACTTTGGCTTCAAAGTAGTCCCTATACAGGTACTTGAGAGTATATAGTATTTGGGTACATGGACACTTAGGGTAGCACGCTAACATATCGATGTTCAAACATCATGCAGGCCTCATAGCTGAAGAAGTGCAAGCCTACGATTACCCCTGAAATGTTCAAGCTTCGATCACCGAGGCAACAACCAGTGGGAGCTGGAGATGGAAATTGGATCCAGCTGGTCGGCTGGTGGTTCGATTTAGGATCTTGCTATGTGCATGCTCGGGTTCTTTCTATGCACATCTACAATCACTTGCACGCGCACACACACACACGCATGCGGTTTTTTATTTTTTGTTTATCTTGTGGAAGTGCAGATTTTCTTGTGTGTATGTCAGAAGTAGCTACATGCGTGTACATGTGTGTTTATGTTCACATTTATACGGATTCGTCCACGCATGTTTGTACCGCAGAATGCAGACGGACAGGCATGCACTAGCATAGATGTACATATATACATACCTGCCTACGTACGAACATACATACATACATACATACACACATACACACATGTTCCCACATGTGGCCCTGGAAACAGGGAAGACTCGTCCTTCTACCTGGCGTTACTCAGTGACCTGCCTGAAACACGGGGATTCTTGGAGGTTCATGGGTAGTTATTATAACAATTAAAGGACTTATAACCCTGCGTAAATCTACCCATGAACCTCCAAGTAGAGAGCCAGCGAGGGCTTCCGGGCTTTACACGGACTTTATGTGCCCCAGGTTTAGGGCCCGCCCCTTCATTTTCAGAATCTTCAGCAGCTGACAGGCGTAAAGGGAAGGCGGGCACTAAATGTTTTTATTTTTAGTCTGCCGAATCGAATTCAAGAAGACCGTGATTCATCGGAGTTTGCGCGCCTTTCATTTGTGGATAGGCTGTGGGCATACGCTCTCCAGGTCTCAGGCCACCCAGACCAGTCTACCACCACTCTCCAAAAGGGTACTACAAGGGTTACGTTAAATGAGTCACTAAGGGTCGCTATCATCCGCAATCGAAGCCCTAGGCGTTCAAATCCCTACACCTGAAATCCTAGACCCCTAAGCTGCAAAGAAGCATTTTTCTCATCTCTTGCTGTTCCGTGCGGGCTGAGGTACCACTTGCGTGGGAGCCTCAGATGGTGAATCATGGCTTGGGTCCAGGTTTGGGGTTTAGTCGTCTCCGTTTTCTAAAATCTCCAACGGAGTTGTCTTGAGAATATCAACCGATTTGAGGAGGGCTCCTCGCTGCTCACGAACCGATGTTGGGGAAGCTTCTGATACTTATGACCAAATTTAACAAATGCCTTGCAGTTGCCCAAAACCCAGCATCACAAGAGTTGAACTCGCAATTAGCCTTTAGCCGTATGACGCACTAAGTCTGGACCTGAAGTCAAGCCGACAGGGTTTTGACCCTTTCATGGCTTGGTCTTCCTTTGAATGACACTCCAGGGTTTAGGGCGTTTAGGGCTTACCCTAAACCCAAAACCCTAAACCCTAAACCCTATTCAGGACTTGAGAGGTTTTGTTTTCACATGTGGGGCAGTTCCGCCGGCGCCCGCCTCTGCCCCCTCTTCGGCCCTCTCCCCCTCCTCCCGAGTCGGGCAACTAAACCGACTGCGATAGCCTTATTCCGATGTTCTTGTTTCGGGGCCATTCGTTAACGATAGCATTCCCGTAGTCCTTCTTATACTTAATAGCTTTATGTTCCCGGAGACCGTACCCTGATCGGTAAGCACCCATATTCAGAGGCATCTGGAGTTTAGGGGTGAGTTGGGTCGCCGGAGGTCGGCACTGCGATGGTGCTCGATGATGAGGCACCACCATCTCTAAGACGCAACTTTTGAGATCATCGATCTAGAGAGTGAGGTTTAGGTTTAGGGTATCCAGGGTTTAGGGTTCAAGATAAAGACGGTTCAGGGTTTCGGATGTTTGGGGTTTAGGGCAATGAGGGGTTAGGGTTTAGGGAGAAACCTTACCTTCAAAGAAATATGCCTTGAGTTATCCTTAAGGGTCCACGTACCCAAATAGTATATACTTTGGGCCCAATCTATATACTATTTGGGTACATGGACCCTTAGCCTTAGGGTATAGGGCTCAAACAATTTCCTTGATTATGGGCTACTGGCTTCTCGGGGGAATAACTAGCAATGCCTTCCTCAGGCCTCCTTAATAAAGTTAGAGTATAAAACACCCATTCCACAATCAACATGATTAAGGCCCCTACATTGCCGATGTCATAGGCCCCTGCAATTAGAGGGATCCTACAATGAAGGCCCCTTAAAAAGATTTTGTACACTGCACCCCCAATACTATGCAAACCTACATGGGTAGTTTCGAACTTAATGTCCCCTTTAGGGTCCTTTTAAAACCGGTGCCCGTCCTATTTGGGACCCTAGTTTAGATTGCTACCCACATACCCCATGGAAAATTTCTGCGGGGCGCCCAGCCTCAAGCGGACTCCTGAGCCTGAAACCCCTAAACTCTACGCCCCAAAACCCCATAAAGGACCTCTTTAAGGAGCCTAAACTCTACGCCCCAAAACCCCATAAAGGACCTCTTTAAGGAGCCTAAACTCTACGCCCCAAAACCCCATAAAGGACCTCTTTAAGGAGCCCTTTGAAGGATCGATGACTGTGTGCTGTAATCCTCTGAAGTCCTCGGCGACTTGCGTTCTAGACTCGGGAGGTTGAGGGCTTCGTTTTTGTTTCTCTACTTTTGGGGGCCTTTATGATTACCTTTTTTCTATTTTGGGGCTTCCTTACTATTATTATAGTACAATGGGCCTTTAGTCCTAGAGCATGGAGGAATTTCAAAGTTGCACGGTTTCGCGGGTTTAGTCTACCGAGACCCTTAACAGTACACCGCAGCCCTAACACTCAACTCAAAAGCCAAAACCCTGAGCCGCCCCTGCCCGCCCACATGACGTCCCATAGCCGCTCGAGTGATGTAGTTATCGTCATCGCCATGACTACCATAGGGGCCTTCATAATTATCATAATTACCTCTACTACTTTGGGGCCTTTTTTGTACGTATAGTATATTTTATATACCCCAAAACCCGATTCCAATTCTTAAGGCCCCTAGAGTACCGTCATCTTCAGCAGCACCATCGTGAACTGCATCATCACTCGACCAACTGTGAGAGGCATGGCCCCTGACACGGGCGTGGTGCCTCTTCGAAGTCCTCCAGACAAAGATCATCAGGCCTGTCAAAGGGAGGGTTTAGGGTTTCACAAGCTTCGGATCCTTTCATGCTCTGTGAGTTGAGACGGAGATGTGTCATGTGTGTGTGTGTATGCGCGTTTGCATTTGTCTGGTGAGAGGTTTGAGCTAAAAGCTCAGCTAGTACGAAGATTTCATTTTTCGTAGGAGAATGCTGCATGAACAAGAGAAACCTGACGATGGAGCCACTCACAACAACACAACCTAGCTAGGCACTTGTGTGCTGCTGTTTGGCTCGTGTAACTTTGGACCTACTGTCTTGGGCGTCGGCCGAATGTCGTGGACTTGTGTGATTGTTGAACTGTTGCTCCACGTCTGAGTTTGAATGCACAAACGCATTTGCATATGTATATATATATATATATTTATTTTTTTGTTTTTTATTGATGCAGCCATGTACATACATGTACATGTGTATATGTATATGTCTATAGATGTATTACCATATATGCATATATATGTATATATGGGAACTTGAACGAGCCTCCTTTGCCAGACTATTGGGTTGCTCGTTCCAGGACAGTTCTGGGTTTCGGCTGTAACCAGTTCGTTTGTTTAAGCTTTTCCTGGACCCCAAGAGTATGTAGAGGGGTTTACTGGTTTGAGAGCATATGTGGGAGACGCGCTCAACCATATCCGACTGGCCTTGCAGACCTAGTCTAGACAAGCCGGAACCCTCAAGCAGAAAGACCTTGACTCCCGATTAGGCCATAGGCAGTGGTTCGGCATCAAGCAGGATGGACCCCTACAGGCCCTAAACAACCCGGAACTTACAGGTCAAAACCCCACTGTTGAAGGGATTTACCTCTTGCAAGCTAGCTTCATTCGGAAAGTTTGAACATATAATGCTTTGGGTATGGGGGAAGCCCCAAAACCCCAAACACCAACCTTAAAGGCCTGCATCCCCAGGAACGAAGGCACAAAACCTAGGTCTAAGCAACGAACTGCAAGCTTACTTGAACCCATTAAAATTACCCAGGAACCTCCAACTACCGATCACCGACAAACCCGGGCTTCTTGTTAGAAATTCATTGGTACTACGGGCGATATCTGCCGGAATTAGGGTACAGTAGGTAGGTAGTTCGGTTGTAGATAAGGCAGAAACTCTGAACATGTACGAACCTAACGCAAACTTCATTCTCTAACCCCCAGTACCGAGAACAGACCAACAACACTGCGAAGGACGAAACGTGATGATTTCCAAGGGCTTTACCTGTGCACGTCCACCGGGGTGCTCCAGAAAGGTGCCTCGACTCTCACTTCCCGGGTTTGAGGGTTCTGTGCCTTAAAAACCTATTGTCCGAGCGCTTCATGGGAGTTTCCGAAAATAAGGGCTACCTTGTTTGGGGTCCTTAGAATAAGGATCCTACTACTTAGGGTACTATATTCGGATCCCCTATTATTGGACACCCCTCATGAACCTTAAACCTGAAACGCTGAAGCAGAATTGTCATGCCCTGAATCCCAAACCCAAGGATTAAAGTTGATTCTTGGGCATCGCATCGACTTCACGAGTCAGCAACCCGATGAACCAATCACGAACCTGTTTGGGGTTCCTCTCACCGACGAGCGCATTGTCGGATGCCAAAGTCTTGTCACGGCCTGGTGTTCTGCACAAGGAGGCCGTGTCTTTCCCCAAACCAGGGAATGCGTGGTACGTACAAGGCAAGAGTCGCCAAGTTCAAACGGTAATGGTACTTCCTGAACAGGTTGCTATAGGAGAAAGGCTGGCAGCAGTTGGGTGGCCCAGCTCCAGTGTAAGCAGTCTAACCCCGATCCACAATCAGATACCAACAAGGCCGCTACAGCTAGCCATCTGTCTCTCAAGCCCAAAAGCACTTCAGTCATAAGCTATGCTGGAAGCCGTAAACTCTGTAAATCTCAGAAAGATCAGTCAAACCGACAAAAGCCATAAAACAGAAGCCGTAACCTTAAAGCTGTGAATCCTAAACCCTGAACTAAACCCTAAATCCTTAACCCCAAACCCAAACTGAATCCTTAATCCTGAACCCCAAACCCTAAATGACCCATATAAACCTGTGTAAACCATATAAACCCTACATAAACCATATAAGCCCCACATAAAGCCTAAATACCCCCCCCATATAAACCCCCTATATGAACCCCATTTAAAGGCCACATAAACGCCGAATAGACCCTACACAAACCCTAAAAACTCTATATAGACCCACACGAACTCTATACCAACCCTATAATATAAACCCCCAAAACTTTATATAGACCCTCATAAACCCTATATAATATAATCTCATATAAACCCTAAAGAATCTATATAAACCCACATAAATCCTATAGAAACCCATATGTAAACCCTACATAATCCCAGGAAAGGCCGGCGTCGACGTTGCGATGCGCATCGCCGAGCGCCTGACAAAGCTGCGCCTGGAGAATGCCACGGCATCGGTGCCTCGGTCGTGTCGGAGTCCCCCATTAAGACAAACTACGGGGAAAACGCGTATCCTGAATCTTGAGAAACAGGACTAAGCCTTCCGACGCGCAGGCAAGGAGACAACGCAAAGGGAAGAGTTTGCTATATCGCATCCCTGAATCCCAAACCTTACGCAACAAGTAATTAATTAATCCCATGGTTGCCCGAAACCCTAAACCCAACACCCTGTTGTTGCCCGAAACCCTGAACCATGCACCCCGTTCCGGTCGTCAGCTTCCCCTGCTGAATTACCGCAGAGAAAGGCAGACATACATGCATTATACATGCATGTATGCATGGATGCGTGCACATAGACAGGCACACATACATACATACATACATACAAACATACATCCATGCATGCATGGCATGGATGCATGCATTCGCATATACATGCATTCATTCGCTCATTCGTTCATTCACTCTTCCGTTTGCTCACGCATTCGCTCATTCATGCATGCGTACATTCGTTGTTTCATTCATTACATCATTCATTTGTCCACTCATGCATACATAATTACATACATTCATAGATACATACATAAACCATAAATCCATGCGTACATACATTAAAAATGGCAGTATGTGGAAGTCTACGTAGGGTTTTGGGTTTGTGGTTTAGGGTTTACGGTGCACTTACCTTCAAAGTCAGTATTGAGCTGTTTAAGCCGGCATGCACGAGGTCCTTGGACCCGTTCGGCTTCCACTAAGCCCTCACTCGCTGAGACGCTTCACTAAACTCGAACGAACCCTAAATTATCAAATCCCGGAACCCTGCTCGAATGGCCCAAGGACCGAAAAATTAGGTACTTGAGTTTAGGAGGGTAGTTTTGTAGGCTGGTATTCACGAACGTATGAGATTACTATGTGCTTGGACCTCGCCGACAGTTCGGCAAAAGCCATAGAGTGGAGTCAGGAGGCGACGGCTTGCTCCATGCTGCATATTTGCCGCAACTGTCATCTTCCAAGTGATTACAAAGCTCCGGCATGCATGACATGTCTGGCTGTTTTAGTTTTGCGCTCTGGTCCTTTATCCTGGAGTCAGAGGGGCGATTGGGGTTTGGGGTCGTTACGGACTGCAGGCCTCAGCCCTCAATCTTGATTTTACGCCGCAGGCATCAGTGCCATCCTAAATCCCAGGGACAGGACCCGACACGCCTTGAATAAGGGCACGACGGCCCACTGATTGGATGTTCGGGTTCACACTTCATCCTCAGTCGCGGTTCGCCCATGTAATGCGGGTAGACAACCTGATATCGAGGGTTTCTGCTTTGTGTGGTTCAAGATATTCCAGTTTCGGTAGGTATTTCGCATTCAGGTATCATAGAACTGTATTGATCCAAGCGCTATTGGTTTTCGAAAGCAAGTCAAACGGAAGTCATCACCCCGGGAGTTTCCGGAAATTAGGGCTAGCTTATTAATTTTGGTGTCTTTATAATAAGCATCCTACTATTTAGGGTACTATATTCGGGTCCCCTATTTTCGGAAACTCGCATATAGTTGAATTTTCGTGGGGCCGGTAGCACCTGAACATGAACTAGGAATATTGAACCGGCTCCCGATATCTGTGTCTTTCCACGATAAACTGCTCTAGCAAGAACGAACTGCTCAAACACAAATCGACCCAGGTGCAGAAGGACCCGCTCCGGAGTTAGGGCCATTGGCCAGTGCAGGGTCACCATTTCCATATTTTGATGAGGATGTTAAGAGGCCGGCACGTGACATCTCGATATTCAGGCCAGTACTGGTTCTACAACGCTTACTGCTACTGCTACTGTTACACTTACTGCTACTGCTACTGCTACTGCTACTACTACTGCTGCTGCTTCTACTACTACTACTACTACTACTACTACTACCCCTACCTCCTGGTCGGCATCGGCGAATGTGGAGTAGTACCTGCGACATCTGCGGTTTCATGAATAACAGCATGAGATTGATGAAGTGATTGTGACATGCAATGTTTTTTTTGGAGTAGCTGGCAGCGGCCGTTGCAGCAAAACCAGCTGTGCGTCCGAAGCAGCTTGGAAGAGTTGCAAATTAGACAGGCATTGCCTCCGAGACAGTGTTTGAGTGAATGCATGCTATTAGCTATTGGCCCTGAGCGCCATCACCTGCGCTTGTTCCAGCTACTGCTGGAGCCCGACCCAGAGCTTTGCTGCCACCATTTGCCACCAGACCACTGTTTGTTTGGCCAAGGGCCTCCTTCTCGCTGTTTCTTGTCTGGCTGAGCGGAGGGAGCTTCACCTTGACGCTTGTCCCGAGCCTGCTGATCCCGCTCCCGTTGCCTGTTCCACAGATGGGCGGCTGTGTCGCCTTTGTTGTTTTCAATGCGGATCTTTCGCTGGATGCGGCCGTCCTTGGGCTGGTAGGTGATCATGTGGTTGAGCGCTGCACATTTACAGCAAGTTTAGTCGAAATGCACTGGATCGTAGAGGCGACGATCTCGAAGTTCTCGTCAGTCTCGAGGATATCGTGCATCTCATCCTGGTCCCACATATGCTGAAAAAGCGAGTGAATAATGACTACTACTACTACTACTGCCACTACGATGTGGTTGGCGAACATATTTTTAATCCCGATCCCTCCACGGTCTTGCAGTCCCCAGCCAGCAGGACAAGGAGATGATCGACGATCTCGTGTCCAAAATGCCCGGAGGCTTCGTCGTACTTATGTTATTTTCAGACATCTCATCGATGCACAAGACCCCCCCGCATATAAATGGGTAAATGTAGTTTCGTCGCTAAAATCTGAGTACCCTAGATTCACTTGCCGATTCTGGTTTCTATACCGTCGACCCCACACCTAAAAAGACCCACGGGATTCAAGCCCGAAAGCCGGTTCAGGCATGTTTGTTTCGGAGGGTTTTGGTTTTGGATTGAAGGTTCACGGCCCAAGACTTGGGATTTGTCGGATTGGGTGTGGTTTCGATCTTATGAGGGTCTATTGGACGTTGACGGTTGGAGTTTGCGGTGTTGGGGTTTAGGCAGGTCTCGGTCTTAATTAAGTCTTTCGCACCTATACAGAAGAAAGTAAGGTTTCTGTTGCAGGAACTACGATTATGTTTTGTGTAAGCATCCCGGGTATCCCCCATATAGATACTTAGGGCCCCTTGGCCGGGCGAAAATTTTAAATTTAAATTAGTTTCCACGAAAAGATCTTGTTGTTTGCACGAGGTGCCAAAGGTTGCAGGGCGTAGTGTTTAGAGGTTGTAGTGCTACAGGTTGGATATGTTGAAAATGTAGTAAATGACAAACCCTAAAGCTTAAACCGCAAACCGTGGGTTTGTGAGCTTCCGTCATTTTTCTGGTGCCAGGATTTGGGGTCAATCCTGAATACGATGGTTTTTTTCCAGAAAGGCCCTAATATCTCTACTAGTATGGCGGGGTCACTTAGCCAAACCATAACAGACCCCATTGTCGAAACCCTTTTTCTTCTCCGCAGGTATTTAGATACTTAGGACATTTGGGTGTTTTATGTATTGTCAGCTGAATACCGGTAAAGTGCCTGAGCATTTAAACAACCCAAAGCCGAAACCCTCAATGTGGCACCCATTCCGAAAACGCAAACCTTGACATGGAGGTTGCACTCCCGAGGACAAATTTAGGGTTGATGGAGGCAGCTTTTTGAGTTTATAGGGGCAGTCTATGTGGGTTTAGGGTTCAAGGGCTGTTTATGTAAGAACGTTCACCAGCAGGGCACCCTGGACACTTCGTCGGCTAGGGGCTGATCCCTAAACCCTATTCCAACCGAAACTCCTGCCCTTGTGTTTGGGCCTTCCCCAGCCTTCTTCTCGACAATTTTTTTTGGCTGTAGGCGCTTTTTAAGCCCTTCTAAGCACCAACGTTTGCATGTTTGTTTTTGCTAGCCCTTCTGACCAAGCCAATTTGTGGATTTTGAGTGCCTGAACCCTAGACCCACTGAACTGGCGTACGTATGTATGTATGTATGTATGTATGTAACCTGTATGTATGTATGTATTCATGTATGCATGTTTGTTTGTACGTATGTATGTATGTATGTATGTATGATTTCCGTCGTTATTGTCATCACTATGCCAATGCTAACATGTAGACAAACGTGACCAATTAACATCGGTTTTGTCTGCTTTCCTTTTGTAGTGGTTTCAGTATTTGTATTCTGCCATTCCTAAAGAGAAAGAATGCGGATGAAGTGATTTCCAGGTTTCGCGGAGGTGAACCGCTTCGTCAAGAGCAACATTGCTGAGGCTTTGCGGACAATGCAGGCTCAGATCTCAAGGGTATAGGGATCTATAAGGGTTCTATAAGGGGTAGTTTAGGGCTTTCTTAAAGGATCATGGGACTTAGTACCTAGGGTTCCTTAAAGGGTTCCTTGAAGGGCTCTATAAGGGATCTATTAGGGGTTCTATAAGGGGGAGGGTCTTGGGTTGTAGTGCACGTTTGCGGTTTTTGAAAGAGCTGGCTTTGCAGCTTCACCTTCGGGCTTTTCGTAGTTCATATTCAACCTTATTCGGCTATGAGATCTTGTATCTGCATGTTCGGGTGGGAAGCATCCCATGCTTCTATACTTGGAGGTTCATGGGTTGTTATAAGTGGGGTTAAAAAGGGTTATAATGCAAGTTACCCTACTTGGAACCCACTCATAACTACCCATGAACCTCCAAGTAGGATTTAGTTCCTTGGAAGGGAACCCTAAACCCTATAGGACCTCTTTAAGAGGGCCCCTGCTGTAGAACGGTATAGTACGCTTAAAGGGAGCCCTATTAAAAACCCCTGTGTAGGGTTTCAGGTTTTAGGCTGTTGATGTCTGGTGCTCAGACCTTTGGATGCATCAAGCGGGTGGATGCTGCGATCTTCAGCTTTGCAATTCCCGTTTAGGGTTTATGGTCATTGTTGGTGACAAAAGCCCAATCCCCTCTACAGACCCTTACATAGTTGAGGAAGAGGTCCTTAAATCAAAAGCCCACACTCTTGCTACCCTAAGGGTTCCGCTTTCGGGCCCCTAGGTTGAGGTTGCTTCTTCAAGAAGTCTTCTCGCGCCAACGCTGTAATCTTGAAAGTTAGCAACCGCTGACCTCAAACCTGACCCCTAACTACCGAAAACAGCTATCAACAGCCGTGAACCGCAGAGACATAAATCCTAAGACCCGAACTAAAGCCGAACCTGGAACCCTACTTGGAGGTTCATGGGTAGTTACCGGGTAGTTATAATAAGTGAGGTTATAAGTAGGGTAACTATATTTCAAACCAACCTTACGGGCCTTACAACCCCACTTATAACTACCCATGAACCTCCAAGTACGGCCCTAAACCAGCACTGGCTTTCGGCCTGGTGTCGGTGACTTCCGAGTCCTGGAGCCTCAAGTTTCGAGCGAACGGGTTTTGGGGCTTGCGAGTATACCAGGACCCCCCAATGGCCCTTCAATAGAGCCCCTACCGCTTAGCAGTATGATGCAGTATGTATATTAGAGGGTAGTTGGGGGGTCTAGGTAGGGTTCAGGGTTTTTGGGTTGGGTTTTGGGGATTTGGTGTTTTCGAGTATGGAGTTCACAGGGGTACCGAAGCGAATTGAATCACTCGCCATTGTGCCCACTCGGTTTAGCTGCTTTGCGTGTGGCATGGCTTCAAGCGATCACTGAACGGACTGCTTGACTTAGACTGGAAGCACTCAGAGAGCCCGATACCCCTCAATCAGAAGTAAGGAACCCAGAGAGCCCAATACCCCTTAATGAAATGTACCTTAAATAATAAGGGGACTCATATTATGATTTATGGTATATTCCTTAATTAAGGGGTATTGGGCTCTCTGAGAAGATACCTTGAATTGTACGGGTATAATATTATGGGTTACGGTACACCACGTATATTCCTAAATTCAGGGGTATTAGGCTCTCTAGGCAGTTTAATTTATCGAAGGCACAAGACCAGAAACCTGACACTGACTGACTGACCCTAAACCCCTAAAGCCTAAACCAAAGGCGCTTCTGGAAACCCTTATTGTAACCTTTATAGGACCTTAAACACTAAGCCCGACATGCTATCCCGCCGAACTCAGATCACACAGGCCGCGTTTACGTCGGATCTCGAAAAGCTTCTGCCGCTTGTCTGGTGATTATGAGGTTTAGGGGCTTTAGGCGCCAAGTTCGGTGTTTAGGGGTTGAGGGTTAGAAAATTCAGGTTTCCCTTAAAGGTTCCTTTACAGGTGGTATGAGGGTTCCTTCAGAGGTGTTTAGGCACTGGCTTACTGCTTTCAGTGTTCAGGGCTGCAGTTTACGACTAAAGGTTTGAGGATAAAACCCCAAAGGGTCCTAAGCACCGATATGGTAGAATGTAGGGTTTCTATATTAGGGTTTAGGGTTTAGAGTTTAGGGTTTAGGGTTTAGAGTTTAGGGTTTAGGGTCTAGGGTTGGCATGGGGAGCTGGGATTCTCGGTCCCTGCTGTTCTGTCAGGGCTGTTCCAGAGAGAGGTCTGAGGGTTTATAGGGGTTAATGTAGGAACTGGGTCGCTATTAGGGTTCCTTTAAAGGGGTCCATAATAGGGCTACTATAAGGGATCTATAAGGGTACTATAGTAGTGTAGGAACCTGATTAAGAAACCTTGGGCCTTTATTAGGCTTCCTTATTTGAGTCCTACTATTTTGGGGGTTATAGGCCCAGGGTTTCTTAATCAGGTTCCTGCATTAAGATTTTCGGATTCACGGTTTCAAGCTTGTGGTGAAAAAGCTTGTGTTCGGCATGAGAGCCGTCAAGGGAACCGAAATGCATGGATCGATTCCGCGACATTCCTGTAGCAGGTTGGTTTTGCTGCTTTCCGGTTGGGCCTATAAGTAAGTATCACCATTATAACGCTCTATGAGAATTTAAGGGCTAGACAAATAATTGCTCTGAGACTCAGGGCCTTTGGCCGCCAGTAGGATCCGGTGCAGGCTCAATTACAAGCTTAAAATTACGTATACCCGCAAACACCACACTTACAACCCGACTTAGTAAGTCTCAGTAGTGCTAGCCCGGTTTGTTTGGAAACATTTGGCTAGTAGTTATCCGGAACACTTGCAGGTTCATGCTTAGATATATAAGTGGGGTTATAATGGGTCCCCAAATTTGGGTTGTAAATACCCTACGTATAACCGCACTTATAACTTATAACCACCCGTGAACCACCAAGTACTGGAGATGTCTCACTTTCAGAACGCCACTCTGGGGTTTACAAACATAAAACCCAGGCCACGTGCGTCTAAGGCTACAGGACGCTAGCCCTAAATCCGTCCAATATGGGGGATTGCATAATCTATTATACTACAACGACAAGGAAGCAAAGAATAGTATTGGTAACTATATAGGCCCCCATATAAAATACTTCGCCATGAGGCCAAAACCTTTGAACCCCTGAAGTCACAGGCATATCCGATGCTTGTCCTGAAACTGACGCTGATCCTAGATGAGCTGTTGTTTAGCCTTGGCTTCCCAACGTCTAGGCACAGCCATGTCCCCCACCTGAAACCCTAGGCCCTAAACCCCTAAACCCCTAGGCCCTAAAAACCCGAAACCTTACAGAACCTTAAACCCTAAACCCCTAAATCCTAAAACCTAAGCGACTGCGACACCTTAAAAAGACTCTTGCAGGGCTTAGGTGTGGCTCAGGCAGTAGTTTAGAGCTTAAGGACTTGTTGAGGGTTTAAGGTTCAGATGAAGTAGGAATCTGGGGTTTAGGATTTGTTCAGCGCTTTCATTGATGTCCAAATTGGCCTGGAGAGTTTAGAAGCCCTAAACCTTAAACCCTTCACCGAGTCTTACCAACCAGGACCACATTGGACAGTTGCGAGGGTGACCCAACAAACACGAACGACATGCCGACTGTCAATCTGCAGCTCTTGCATGAATTGTGGCCTTAAGGGTTTTCGAGTGGTGGCTTTACGGGCTTTAGGGTTTAGGGTTTAGGTAGTTCCGGAGATTGGCCTGGAGAACTAAAGCTTGTTAGAGCCCTTGCATAGTTTTACTTTAGAAGTTCGGCACCTCATGTACCGATCTACTTGGCCTCTTCTTGCTTGTGGGAGGTGGGGTGGTTCGGGTTGTCCAGGGATGTCCAGGGTATTGATTGCTGGCTGCTTCTTGTTATGATGTCGGGGTGTTGTTTTTTGTTGAGTGTTGCTTTTGTGTGTGTGTGTGTGTTTGTGTGGGGAGGGTGTGAGACGTTTACATAAAGGCTTTCAGGGTCGCTTTGCATCTGTATTTTGGAAGACGCTAAGCCCGAAACCTAAACCCCGAACCCTGCGCCCCCACCCCCCCCCACTTCACCCCCTCCCCCCCGAAGCCTGGACTACTTTTTCGACATCCTCTCGAAGTCTGTCAGCACTTGTGATACAGTCTCGAATTTATGTCTCTGTTTGGAACGGATCCTGTTTTGTGTTTAGGGCTTCGGGTTTAGGGTCTTTCCGTGCCTTGAAACTACACAGACGTCAACCCGCACAACCCTCTCGCCCTATTATAGAAGCCTTGAAGAGTCACTAGTATCATCCCACAGGGCCCCTTCTGATAAGTGCATTTTCGCCCCAAAACTTTATTCCAAGTATTCAAGCTCCTATATTACAGCTCTTATAGAGCCCTTCTAGTAGGACCCTTATACATCCCTAGGACCCTTACACATCCCCCAAAGGAAGCCGTAAAGAAGCAAAACACCACCTTTATGGATGCCTACAGGAGCGCATAAAGAAACCCAAACAAAACCCTCACTTCAAGCCCTTATAGCTAGATCCCCTAAACCCTAAACCCTTGCAGATCCCCTTAGAGGAACCCATAAAACCCAACATTACCTACACCTCAAGCCCCCAGAGACTCCAGTACCCCTTAATAAGGAATATATGTTTAAATGTAATAGGATCCACAGAAAACCCCTAAACCCTACACCTAAACCCTTATAGATCCCCGGAAGGAACGCGTACAGAAGCCCAAAAAACACTGCACCTCAAGCCCTAAACCCCAAGCCCTAAACCCTAAGCCCTAAACCCTCGACCATAAACCCTAAACCCAAAAAAGCCCTACACCTCAAGGATAGATCCCTCATAGGACCCTTGGACCTCCCCTAGTTGAAGGCATAAAGAAGCAAGAAACCCAAATAACCCTAAACCCTAGAACCCAAACCCGAAACCTTAAGCCCAAACCCTAAAGCCTAAACCCCAGAACCATCCCCAAACCCTAGACCCTAAACGCCTGAGCCCTAAACCCTAAACCCCCCAAAAAGGGGCAAAACTCAAAAATCCCTACACCTCAAGCCTGTGCCATGTAGGCCCCTGTATTATGGTACCTTTATAGATCCCATATAGGAACCCTCATAGACCCTTTTAAAGGAACCCCAAAGCCTGTGCCAGGCGAATCTATGACTTCGATGACCCCGGGCCCGACGATCCCGGTCCGACTCAAGGAGGCTTTTTGCCGGGCTTTTGGGGCTTTTAGGAGCCTTTGGGGTTTAGGGTTTAGGGTTTAGGGGGGTTTAGGGTTTAGGGGCTAGGGGGGTTTAGGGTTTAGGAGCCTTTGGGGTTTAGGGTTTAGGGGCTTTTGGGGTTTAGGGGCCTTGGGGGTTTAGGGTTTAGAGTTTGGCGGGGTTTAGGGTTTAGGGGTTAGGGGGGTTTAGGGTTTAGCCTTTGGGGTTTAACGTTTAGGGGCTTTTGGGGTTTAGGGGCGGTTTAAGGGCCTTTGGGGTTTAGGGTTTAAGGGCCTTTAGGTTTAGCGTTTAAGGGCCTTGAGGGTTTAGGGTTTAGGTTTCTTGTTTCTTTATGCCTTCCTGTATGGGAGGTATAAGGGTCCTATAAGGGCTCTATCCTTGAGCTGTAGGGTTTTCAGTGCTTTTAGGGGCCTTCAGGCCTCGTAGGCTTTTAGGCTTTTCGGGGCCTTTAGGGTTTGGGGTTTAGGTTGAGGGTTTAGGGCTTTTAGGGGCCTTTAGGCTTTATAGGGGCCTTTAGGGTTTAGGGCTTTTACGGGCCTTTAGGCTTTATAAGGGCCTTTAGGGTTTAGGGTTTAAGAGCGTTTAGGGTTTAGGTTTAGGGTTTAAGGGCCATTAGGGTTTAGGGTTCAGGGTTTTAGCAGGGTTTCGGGTTTAGTGTGGGACCCTATCTGGAGGTTCATGGGTAGTTGGAAGTGGGTTATATGTCCCCTAGGATGGGTTAGAATTATAGTCACCCTACTTATAACCTATGACCCTCCCAGTAGGCTTCAGTTCCTTTCAAGGGGGCCCTCTACCCTATAGTACCCCTTTAAGGGGGACCCCGTTGTAGAACGGTATAGTGCACTTAAAGGGAACCCTATTAAAGATGCAGAGGTTCCTTTGAGGGTTGTTTTTTCAGAGTTCAAGCCCTGGGGCGTAGATCTTCGGGGAAGGCGATCCGGATGACCCTCAACGTTTTTCTTTATCTTTGCGGAAGGGTCTCTTGTAAGGTCCCTTGAAGGATTCCTCTAAGGGTTCTTCAACGTTGAGGGTTAGGGGTTTTCGGGATGTTGGGCTCGATCTCTTCGAAGGTATCGCGTCGCGTAGCTGTCTTGCCGGCCGCCTAAGCCCTAAACCCGTCAAGCCCTTTGCTTCAAGACAAGACATTGATTTCAGCATCTCCTCCCTGCATCTCTGACCTTGTCACTCCGTTTGCGCCCTTGATGTTGGGGACGTACGATACCATAATATATGATAACATACTATATGCATCGGCGATAGTGGACTATCGGAGCCTACTATGTCGGACTATGATACATCGCGGTGAGAGCCAGCTCTGACAGTCCTGAAAGCCTCAACAGTTCAATTACCACAGGACCCTGCGCCAAAAACCCCACAAGCTCACGGTCTATGGCCAAAGGATCTGTAGACTTTATGAAATATACTTTTTGCGCATTTCAACTGGACAGGTGAACTTCCAGATGACAATGAGTCCGCAGTTGACGGGCAGCTTACCGCCAGTCGTCTCTCCTTGTAGTGGTCCCTACTGCGCCCTAGGGCTGTATCTGGGGCTCCAGCTCCCTACTAGTTGGTTAAAGCTGTAGCAAAACAGAGGTCACGCATCGTCGCATGGACTACTAGGTTTAGCTTCTCTCGCTTCCATACTCTCTCATTGCACATCAGGCTTACGATGATTTTTGAATACTGTTGTGATGATGAGTCGCTGGTATTGCGCGTATTGGACTACTTGTTACAAAAGAATTGCCAGAGCGCTACACATACACTTCTTGGATGCAGGGTATAACTCATGACCGAGGTCATAAACAAACAACCGCAGATTGCTACCTCGTAGCCTGCTATGTAGGTCGCTGGAGCCGCAGTACTTTTCAAATCGACGACGCAGAAGACGGAATGATCTTGTTCAGAGTGTAACAGGACTTACGAGTGCACAAGCACGGCATGTTCCCATGAAGCCGGCGTTGAAGCACAACAAACCCTACACCTTCAAGTCTAATCATACCTGCAACTCTGATACACAGGCCTGAACATTTACTCATACTGTATAGGTTCGTTATCATACTAAAGGTCATGGCCCCTGCAATGCACCCTCTGGGCACTCATGTTATTCCTTGGTTCCTCTTTGTACCAATTATTCAGGCCCCTGCTTGAAGGATCGTGAGACTTGGCAACTAGGGTTGTAAGCAGGGTAGGCATATACTTATAGCCCCAATTTAAGGTACATATAACTTTACATGCTAAGTCCCATGATCCCACAAGTATAGTCCACACCCCCAACCCCGAGCATCCCAAGCCGAAACCCTAAACACTAAACCAACCCCTAAACCCTAAACCCTGAGCCCCTAAACCCTAAACCCTCTTCTGCAGTCGCTCTCGAGACCCTCCTCGGTGTATTTAGTTTGCTTTGGGCTGTCGACTACATTGCTCAACAAGCTATGGCTGAGGGTTTAGGGTGGAGGGTTCAGGGTTTGGGTTTCAGGTTGTGGAGTTTGGGGTTCAGGGTGTTTTGTTAAGCAGCACATGCAGCACGCACCTTCCAAAGCAACGCAAGATTGCAAGAAACACGCTATTCAGGTCCATTTTCAGGTGCGTCCTTCAATGACCCCTCAAAGCTTTCAAAGGGTCCTTGATTAAGAAGAGTCTCCGTGCATCGCGACAGCCTCAAGGAAGTACGTCCATGTGCCGGGGCTGTCCTTGCCGGGGGTTTCGGGAGCAGAACCAGGACCCCCAAAGGGCCCTTTTCCTGGAGCCCCAATGGTCCTTAACGGTGGGTATTTGGGGTATATAAGAGGGTAGTTATAGTTCGGGGGGTCTAGGAACAGGGTTTCGTTCGGGTCTAATGTGTGTTTGCGAAGTCTAACGCTGAAAGCCCTAAACCCCAAACTCGGAAACCCCTCAAGGACAGCGTCTGTCTGTCCTGTAGCTCATCCAAGTGCAGCAGCAACGGAGCTCGGGACTGAATATGCTTCATGACACCATAGGCTCCAAACGCGGTTTAGGGTCCACCTGCCTACTTAATCTAAAGCTCTACTCTGTGATCTAAGACTCTAAGGGTCCTTCTCTTGGGCTGTAAACCCCAAGCCTCAAACCCTCGCCTAGGCCGGTGTGCGGAGGATTTAAGATGTTTTGCCCTCGATTGTAGATACGCTTCTGCTTGTAGCCTGAGGGTGACAGGGTGGATCAGATTCCCAAGCACAGACCTAAATCCCCCTACGAATCATCAAGAGTCTCCGACAAACTAAAAGTATCCCGCAGAGCACTAGACTTCGAAATCACAGACAAAACCGAACCCAAAACCCTAATGACCCTAATGCTGTAAGCCCTACAACGCTTTAAAGGATATAAAGGAACCCTGAACACCTTGATGCAAATGCACGTGTTCCTCTGCAGCTGCAAGCCGCGAGTTCTGCCAAGCAGCTCCGCATCTGCCAAGACCTTGACGAGGTTTACAGGTGTTTTCATTTTTTCTTTTGAGAGGGTTTTGTTGGTTAAGGTTAGGTCTTTATGAGTTTATGAAAGGGTTCTCTCGGGCTTTCTGGGTGTCGGCAAGGGCTCTACGAATGTTTATGGGTTTGTGGTGCAAGATTTGTATAAGCGGTTCCTCAGGGCGCTTGCAAGGTTTATTGCAGGTTCCACGGGCGGGGATCAAGTTGTAGTGAAAAGTTGAGAACGCAAAGACATACAGCCGTAAAGAAAGGGTTTAGGGTTCCTCAAGGAAGGCACGCCGCAGGAAATGAAACAAGCCCAAGACCTGGACCAAGCCGAAACCCTAATTAAGACCGGACACCCAAACCCTAGGCAGTAACTTTCTGCAATGTAAAGCAGCATCATCCGCAACAGGTCGATCCTAGTTCGGGTTAAGACAACGCTTTCCAGACTAGGTCTCGCAATGAGCGCCTGAACTACACTCCTACATCATAAACCCTGCAATCTGCACAGACACGCACCCCTAAACTAAGCTCTTGAACCCTAAAAGCTAATAGCTTGCACGTGCACCACGTCGGGTATCGAATTCGGTTTGGCCGGCCCGGGTGCCTCCAGCGAGCACTCGGGCTTGCAAGACCCCAGGGCGGCAACCTCCGACATCAACGGCTTGCTGTATTCATATGTGCATATATATATATATATATGTACGATAGGACGAACTCTAAATCTACATCTGCATCTATGGCTATAGACTGGTGTCGACCGGCGTACACTTCAAACACCTTAACCCTGTGCAAGTCCTGAGTCTACGGCGGTAGCCTTGTCTGCAGCGAAGCGCGAGAGCCCGACGGTCATGCAAGTGGGTACAGCATAGAGAACCTAGACTCTCCATCTACCCTCTATTAGACCCTAAATGCCCCTTATTTGGGACCATATACCTCTATTTGAGGGTACAAGGAGGGTCCTGGAAGGCTCGTCTACTGTGCCTTCCAAGCCTCTCAGGCCTTAACTTCGGTCTAGGAACCTGATTATTGGGTTCCTCAGTAGCACCCCTTGGCCCTTTTTTGTTTTGTGTTCCAATATTATGACCAAATCGTAGGAAAAAATGCATCCAAACAGGGTGGAGGGCTGGGAGCTTCGAATGGTGTTTACAAGTTTGCTCTTTTGAGCTTGGGGTTTATTATGGTAGAGTTCCGGATACTTGTATTCCTTTGGTATCAGATGCTAATCCTAAACCCCAACCCTAAAGCCTAAACCCTAATCAGGTCTGAATCATTACGATTTGTTCATTATGTTCCTCATCGACGGGGGGAACTCGTAGGGGCTGAGGCTTAGTTTTGGGGGGTTTAAGGTTCAGAGGTTAAGGCGGTTAGGGCTTACAGGGTTTAAGTGCACGTTACTGAGTTTCTGTAAAGGCGTGCTTTCCGACCGCCAATTCGCAAGTTCAGGGCCGTTGCCGGGCTTTGGCAGTTGAACCTTGCCACCCCTAAACCCTAAACCCTAAACCCTAAGCCCTAAACCCCTAAACCCCTAAACCCTAAACCCTAAGCCCATGGAGCCATGGAGACGGCGAAGTCGGCAGAGTCAGCTGTAAATGCTCGGTGCCCATCTCACACGAAGTCTCAGCCCACGTCAATCCTAGACGGTTTAGGGTTTAGGGTAGACCCTTCGTCGGGAGCAAATTTGGGTGAGATGTCTTCTGTGCTATCTCTCCGGCCCGTGAACAAAAAAGTGACATCGCAACCTGACGACAGGGTTTGCGTTGATGCCAGCAAGCGGGAGATAGCAAGATCATGAAATACGCAGCGTTTCCTAAACATTCCAAAACCCCAGACCTCACACTGTGCCTCACACCCCAAAAGAACCAAAGAGCAGGCTCACGCGTCAGCCAAGAAGATCTTACAGTTTTTGTTAAGCCATGGCTCTTTGTGCACAAAGGAATTCCGAGAAGCCCGAGCCAACCGCTTCGATGAAGCAAGCTCCCAGACACGACCGCTCCAGTTTCATAAGGACCTTAGGACCTTTAGGGGGGGAGGGGGTAGGGGGTGCAGGGGTAGGGGGGTCTTAATAATCATAATAAGGACCTAATTAATTAAGGCCTATTCAAGGAAGTATAGTCCCCTGCCCCCCCTCCCCCCTATCCCCCTAAGGGTCCCCATGACAGTTGGAAAGTTGGAAGCTTGAAGTACCACCAACCCGAAGCATTCAGAGATGAGGCCCCCAAGAACTCATAATTTTGACCCTGCAACCCAAGTCAAATCGAACCCGAAGCCCTAAACCCCAAAACCCTGAACCCTAAACTTCCTAAACCCAAGGCCCAGAAATCTTAACCTACACCTCGGGGCCTAAACCGAACCCGAACCCGAAGCCCCAAACCCCCCAAAAGCCCCCAACAAACTGAAGAGGCGAATCGAAGCCCAGGATGGATTCCTGAAGTCTGCGCAATGTCTTTGCCATAAACCCTAAACCCCTAAACTTCTAAACCCTAAAACCCTGAAATCCTGAACCCCTAAAAACCGAGACCCCTGAACCCCTAGACCCTAAAACCCTAAAGCCTAAACCGCCGAGGATGCCTCTGCGATTGAGGGTTTGAGAGAGGCTGGTCCCTTTGTATGCGGGCTATTAAGACCTTGATAAGTCTCACTTGAAGGTTCATGGGTAGTTAAAGTATAGATGGGGTTATAAGTAAGGTAACTAGCTGTAGTTATATGGACTCCTGAGCTTTGGAGTACCATACTTTAATACTTTTTTCTTAAAGGAACCCTTATGAAATAAAAGTTTATACTTTTTTCCGCCCAGACTCATAACCCCACTTATAACTACCCATGAACCTCCAAGCAGGAGCGGGTTCCTTCAGAGAGTTTGCAGGGTTCCGTCAAGGGTTCTACGTACTGTAGGGCTTTAGTAAAGAATTTCGGGGTATGCTGTAGTATACTTCTATGGGGACTATAGAAAACAGTGCCACTACCTTCAACCCTAAACCCTAAACCCCTAAACACCTAAAGCCTAAAGCCTAAAGCCTTCCGTGGACTTTCGGGCTTACATACTCTAAGCCCCCCGGCTTCGGGTTAGCGGCCTCTGGTGGCCCGACATGGTTTCCTTCACCATACCCATAGGCCCCATAGTAGTTCTTTTTGGGATTGCATTATAGAGTTCTAAATATGAACCCCCAAAAGGAACTACTATGGGGCCTATGGGTAAGGCCCTATGTATCAAACAGTGGCTATTTGGAGTTTTGGGGTGTGCTGTGGTCCGCAAAAATTAGTTTTGCTGTAGCACACCTCCCCTAAAGCCCTCAAGGGAACGCTGTGAACCTTTGAGGACTTGGACAGAAAAGGGGCCCTGAACAAAACAAAAAACAGAATCATCATCCAGATTTTTGCTTATGTGCGCTGTTGGGGCCTAGACGCGGGCGCCTCAGCCTCTTGGTTCCGATAGGGTTTAGGGTTTAGGGCTGTCGGACCGTGTATTCTCCACGTTCTTCGGGGCATAAGGGCTTTAGTGTGCCGACCAGCTATCTTTGCATAAGTGGTGACCACCCTAGACCCTCTACCCGCCGTCTAGACCTTGAATTGAAACCTTCTATTCAAAGCCTTGAAGCCCTGCACCACCCAAGCGCTTCCTGCGGCTCTGGTTATTGGAAGGCCTTCGCCGTCGCGAACATGAAGCGCGACATACAGAACCAGGTGACGACTCTCTGCTCGGAGTGTTGAGTTCTAGAGTGTTTGGTAACAGACCTGCATGGTGGTTTATTGAACTAGCATTTATTTGACTAACTAATTACCCAAAGCCCTACACCCAAAACCCTAAACGCTAAGTCGCTAAGTCTAAGCCGTCTTTATATGACTACAGAAGAAGTTCGCGGGATTCTTGGGGTTTAGGATACAGTGTTTAGGTGGTTAAGGGTTTAGGGTCTAGGGTTTAGGCCTTCAGGGTTTGGGGGGGCTCAGGGTCTTGTGCGAGGTGTTCAACTGGGCCTTCTCGAGACATTCTAACCCCTGGTATCCCCTGATCGGTTTAGGGTTCAGGGATCCCTAAGCCCTGAAACCCAAACCGATGAATTCGGGTTCGTGTGAACGGAAGGGTGTCTCAATAACAAGTTTCGAAACGCAGAACTCTCGAAACGGTCCATGGTTCGATTTAGGGTTCTGGGTAAACCCTAAACCCTATGGTAGAAGCCAGAAAGTTGGAACATCATTATCCTCATGCCCTTAAGGTAAAGTATAAGGGATCCTAGCACCAATCCTCCTAAAGCCATGTTCCAACTTTCGGCTTCTACCCTAAACCCTAAAGCTAGTTCGGGATTTGGGAGCAAACTCTCGAGCTCCCCCCCTAAACCCCGAACCCTCATGAGCCATAAACCCCTAATGTAGGAACCTGATTACGAAACCTTGGGCCTTTGTCAGGGTTCCTTATATGAATCCTACTATCTTGGGGTATTAAGGCCCAGGGTGTCTTAAACACCTTCCTACATTAAACACAGATCCCCCGAACCCTGCAAAGTCTATCAGCTCCATAAACCCTACCCATAGGCCCCAAAGTAGTTCCTTTTTGGGGTTCATATTTAGAATTCTATAAGGTAATCCCAAAAAGGAACTACTTTGGGGCCTATGGGTAAGAAACCTTTGCAGCCCTGCATAACGGGAACCGAACCTTAGGGCAAAGCCCAAATCCCCAAGCACAAGATAAACCATTATTAAACCTTGCAGAAGGCTCCTAGCCTATGTGGGTGGTTATCAAAATTATGGTCCCTTCTTGCGTCCTTAATATAATACGGCACCTGTTATCTAGGGTACCCAAAAAGGTATCCTAATTTTGATAACTACCCATGTGAACACCATTCTGAAATTCTGGATCCTGAGCCGGGCCCAGCGCAGGGTGTTGCGTGGTGCCAGTCGCGCGGTGCTGAATGCTTGGGTGACGTCATGCAGGCTGGGTTCAGGGTTTAGGGCGTCGGGGTTTATTAGTTTAGTAAGGGGTTTGGGAGTTTAGCGGTTCAGGGGTTCAGGGTTCAGTGTTTCGGTTTTGTATTGTGTTTAGAGTGATATCCTCTGGTGAGTCCGCGACGTTTTGCGGTCAAACAGAAGCCAAAATTGCTTAGGTCGGGAGTTTGCCGAAAAATACACGAAAAAAGAAAATCTTGAAGCCTTAATTGCCTTCACCAAAAAATGTCGAACAATCCTAAAGCCCTCAATGCTCAACTCTGAGCCTTCACCCGAAACCCGAGCCCTTCATGGGGGTGTGCAAGAATGAAGGGCTTTGATATAGACCCTTAAAAATGAGGACCCTTACATAATTACAATCATTCCAATGATTCTTGCTACTAGTATTGATATGGTTGTATTACTATTTTTGTTCTTATTATCTTGATTTTAGTAGTTGTTTCTCATTTTGTACGCTGGTCATTATTTTTCTTACTACGTACCGGTATTTCTCATCAACACCCCCAAGCTCGCGATTTGGCATAAGCTCTGGCGTCGAGCCACAGATCCGGCTCTGTAGAGAATTAGAACACTTCCCTGAACACCCTAAAGCCCCTAACGTAAGGGCCTTAATTATCTGTATGAGGTTCGTTTAAGGGTTTCTATAGGCTTGTAAAATGAGGGGCCTTAATGGGGTTTTGGGGTATGGTAGGGTCTAGTTATAACGAGGAGCCCTAAGGAATAGTTTTGATGGTTACTTATGCCCCTGTAGTAGCCCTAAACCCTAAACAGCCCTAGCCAAAGACGCACCCGAACATAAACTTTCAATTGGGATATCCTTACTTTGCTTGCTGACTCAAAGATGGGATATACCTAGGGTTTTAGTTTAAAAACTTGTTGGTGGTTTTGTGGCTCAGGGCTGAGGGTGCACTTTGGGCCCTGCCCAGGCCTCGAAATTGCCACAAGTGTGATGAAGCCCTTGACAACATGACATGTTGTGGCAGAACACAACTGCGAAGTGGCACTCCGATCCGGAGTAGAGACAGAGAAGCATCCGAAGCACGACTGCGATAGGATGTTTGGCTGAGTGAATAACGCAATCAAGCATCTACTCCTCGACCACGCCAACATCAAGGAGCCAACAGATCTTCAGATGGCCTTGCGTGGTTATTTCTCACGCAACAGAAGCAAGGATCCCACCGCTCCTGCTATCGCAGCGCTGCTCGACGATTCTCCGGTTCCGAAAAGACCGGCAAAATGATCGTTCCTGCACTTAAAATCATCAGGACGTATTGCTTGTCACTGCTACCAGACAAATGCAGGAGGCGTTTCGGGGCGGTGCTTCGCAACCACATCTACAGCACCAGACCTCTCACTGTGGCAGTGGACATTGACAACATCGAAGAGCATCCCAGACCCGAAAACTGGAGAAGAGGATATTATGGGAAGGGCAGAGACGCGTGGGATTCAACGCCCCGCCCTTTTGCACCTTCAGAAAAGAGCCTATATAATGTATACGAACAGCCTTATTTCGGAGAGGCCTAAATCTTGATGTTGGATTTACATAAGGAGTCATCTATGTCTACAAGTTGGCCCGCAACTAACGACGACACTGAGTCTCCGACAGGCTGCTCAAAAGTGCTGCGTGCCAGAGCTCGTCATCGCACGCACGGACTGCCCATGTTCGAATCGGAGGTGCCGCTGCCACTGCCACTGCTGCTACATACTGCCGCTGTCACAAACTGCTCCTGGTCCTCCTCCTGCTCCTGCTCCCGCTCCCGCTGCTGCTGCACATGACAGGTCGAACTACCGATGTCTTGCCATAATCAAGGTTCCAGTTGAAGCATATGCAATGCGGCTATCCGCTAAGCCACGTGCTTAGGGTTCGGATGTTGGAACTTTGCGAATCGTGTACCTAGAAGTTCCTATTTCAGAGTGTAAGGGCTCTATCATGATCAAAGGGCAGTTGGGGTCCTGGTAGAGTGTAGAGGTTTTGCCTAGGTCTCAGTTGGATAATATTTTTAAATATTTGTAATATAGGTGTATCAGGCCTTACAAAGCCCTATTATAGATTGTTACTGTATGGGTGCTGGACCCAAGCTTTTGGTTTCGTGCGCAGGTTTTTGACACCTTCGCTGCGGACCTGAAGCTGAAACCCCTGGAGAAGAAGCGTCTGGAAAAGGCCGCGGTGAAGAGGGCTGGTTCAGGGCATGTAGGATTTAGAGTTTAGGGGGTTAGGGTTTAGGTGGGTTAGGGCATGTGGGATTTAGAGTTTAGGGCTTGGGTTTTGGGGTTTAGGGGGCTGGGAAAACCCAAAAAAGATTGTTTTGAGCATGAACGGGCTTGTTTGGAATGGGAACCGAGGAGCAGAGTTGGGAGGTGAGGCAGGGAGCGTTTCAAAGTGGTGCCCTTTAGGGTTGCCCTTTACGTAAACCCTGCCATAACCACTTATGTAACCATTTATGGTAACCACTTGATAACCCCTTACTAACCTCCATAACCTCTATAAGTCACTAGCTAAAACCCGGTCCATTAAAGTGGTCTAAAGCTACCTATGTCAATGCGTTCTTGTGAACGCTTCTAGCTACAGCTTGGCAATGTGGGCTTTGGACAGGCATCTAGATTTGGAGTGTCCACTATTCCAGGCTTAGGGCTTAGGGTTTGGGGGTATCAGGGTTCAATTTTTTCCCCAGCCTGCACATCTAAGACTGTGTTTTCCCTCAAAAAGGGCAGGCAGTGTGTGGCGCCCTAGAGCGAGCATGCGACAAGCTTGTGCACAAGCACTCGGTGCAGCACTGGATGTTGACTTGAGAGCGCACTGTGCAGACAACCAATCTAAAGCAAACATATACAAGCATCCATACAAAACCACATTACGTACATACCGTACATGCGTACGTCCGTACACACCAGCATTTGTATTGTTATGTTGCTGTGCGGGAGGTGGGTTCTTTTGAGCAATTAGTCGAAGACTTCAACCGTGCGACTATTGCTTTTAGCCGATTGACCAAACAACAGCTACGCATGTAAACCCTACGCCCGTAAGCCCCAATTAAGCCGCAAACCCTAAACAAATCGGAAAAAGGGGAACAAAAACAAAAGCAAGCCCAAATCCCTCAAACTCTGGTGTCCAGGCTCTGAATGCCGCCATCGAAAGATATGGCCCAGGCGAAAACTATTGCGACGCCCCAGCGGAGGCGCTTTCTGCTTTGAGGTTTAGGGCCTGTTGACTTCAAGTTCCATGGCTCTTATACTATAGGGGCCTAAATAATTACCAATACTATTTTGGGGGGGTTCCTCATTAATACTATTTTAGTATATTGGGCCCCAAAACCCTATTCTAATTATTAAGGCCCCTATATTACATATTTTCGTGGGGTCTTGTATTGGGCTTAGAATGGTTTTGTAAAGTTTTTATCATCAAGTTTTTGATGTGTTTTGTAACAGAAACCCGCATAGCATCCCATCCTATTCTAACTTGTACAGGCCCCGAAAGTAAATCCTGGAGGAGGCTCCAGCGGCAGCTGATCCAGAGCCAACCCAGCAGCCCTCAAAGGCATCGCGTCTTTGACAGGGTCCATGAGCGCTGCTGGCGTCCCTAAGCAAAACATACAGGGATATCCTTTTAAACCCCCCTCACAATATAACGAAGCCCGATATATTCTGACAAAATGCATATGCTTATGTCCATTTTGGGGCCCCTATTTACAGCGCATCCCAGACAGTTGAAACATGGGTCTAGGATGATTGGTGCTGGGATCTTTATTGCTTACCTCATGGCCATGAGGATTACAATATAATGTTCCATCTTTATGGCTTATACTGTATAGTATAGCGCGAATTCATAGGGAGTTTTGAGTACTACAGGTTTTATGACTGTCCCTGTTCGGGTTTTTATGTGATGAGAAATAATGGTCCTCTAGGGAACTCTTAGTTTTATCAGGATGTAACGGCGTTTGTAAGAGTTTGTTCATTTTGTTTCACTGGGCTTTTGTGGGGTCAGGGGGGATCTCAGGTCCCTTTACTAAGATCCTATTCCTCAGTGAGTGTACCGCGGTCCCCTGCTTCCTGAAACGAAAGTCTCTTCTGAGGGATAGTACAAGGCTTTGCAAGGTTCACAGTTTTGGGTTTGTGTGGCTTTGAAGTAAAATATCTAAAATCTCAGTTCTAGGGCTTTTTGGTTCGCCTTAACCCGGAATAACCTACCTTTTTAAGGACTCATATAAGGAAATCATAATAAGGAACCCTAAAAGCCAACACAGCATTCCAAGACCTATTCTAATTGTCACGGCCCTGGTTTTGGGTTCCCCTAAAACCTACCTTAACCGTGAATAACCTACCTTTTTGAGGACTGATATAAGGAAATCATGACAAGGAGCCCTAAAAAGGTAGGTTCTTCAGGGTCCAGGTAAACCCTAAACCCATCTGCTAGGATCTTTGGTTGTTGGGTTCCTCGGGAGAAGGTTCCTGAGCCGGGCTTGGGTGTCTACAAACTGGTGCTTCAGGCGGGGAGAGGGAGAGTGGATGCCGAAAATAGTTCCGAGACAATCCCTCAGAAGTGGTCCTATAATCCTTATTATAAGCCTCAGCAAGTCTAAGTCTCCGAACCAAGTTCATTTTAAGGCGCGTGGGTTTCATCAATATCGGCTGCATCCGATTCTAACAACCTTGCACAACGGGGTCGATGCCGAGCATGCCACGCGTCAGATGAACCGGTAACACATTCCTGGCTCCCTCGCTAGGAAATGACGATGAAGAGTGTTACGCCACAGCGGGAAACTACGCCATCATGCACGGAACGCGGTGCTGAATGCAAGAGACGAGCTTCGATTCCAAATCAAGAACACGCAGAACGCTACTACGTATATGCTCGGCTATGCCGTGTGCCTCCCAAAGGACAGCCACAAATTGGAAGACTCTATGCGGCTGTTTTAACGGTTGCTCAACGCACGTGGCGAGCGTGACAGAAGAGCTGTGTTCAAGCTGTGCAAATCCATCCAGCCGCTCGCGTGGGCGGCTAGACATCGCGTGGAGTGACGTTCTGGACGCTTAGTGCCATCACCGCTATAACTAATTAACGCAAAAGTCTTACGTAAGCAGACTACGAATCACACCAGAATGCGCTTCACTAATTGCACAGGCCTGTACGTTAGGATGCTGTGGTTTTGTGTTCGGAAGTTGTTGCTGTGCTTGAATTCTGACCGTTCCTTCCCGGGTTCGCTGGGTATCGTGGCTTCTGCGCAGGCTGACACGAAGCCTTCTGCCGACCAGGCGGCACCGACACAGGCACTGTTGGAAATACTGGAGTGTGGGGTTGGAAGCGTGTTAAACCCTAAACCCTAAACCCTAAACCGGTTGGAAGCGTGTTTGTTTGCTGGAGTCATCGCTGAATCAACGTAACTGGTCGGCTCTTAGTCTTTGAAACCTAAAGGACGAAATGAACCTTAAAAGTAGGGGCCCTATACCCACATACTATGAATCCCTATATGGTATATGAACCTTAAACCCTTTTAGGGTTCATTTCGTCCTTAAGGAAAGTGTTAGTCGCTCTTACCATCCTTTCGGAAGACATGAACACATACAAAAAAAGACCGACAGAGACAGACAGAGACGAGTCATGCGTGACTTAGAGGACCTTAATGAGCTCTTTGGAAGGAGCCCAGCTTAAGGATCGTTCTTCCACCTTGCGAGATTGATTTGAGGGCCCTCCACAGGTCCCAATAGACGGATTAACAAAGAGCCAGAAGATCTTCGTGCCCCATTGGCTGTGCAGCTGCCCCTTCCCTCCCGTCCTTTTTAGCTTGGGTTAAGGATTTAGGTAGGGGTTTGAGTCGAGGGCCGGAAATGTATGTACCAGGTAATCGCTAGGGCACGCTGAATTCGGAGTCCTTTTGACTATCTGAGGTACATTGTTCGTTTGCTGTCCCTAGACCCTAAACCCTATAGCACCCCAAAGACGGAACGCAACCAAACTCACCTTCACTCGCAGGCTCCAACGCAAGCCATAGTCCTCCAAACCCTAAACCCCTAAACCCTAAACCCTACACCTCAAACCCCTGAACCCTAAACCTCAAACCCCTAAACCGCAAACCCTAAACCATAAACCCTGCCCTCAGGTGTCGGAAGGCGCAGAGGCTGCAGACGAGAAGCCCAAGGCAGAGGGAGCTGTCCCCAGGCCAGGCGGGCACGTAATCCTCAAGCGTAATAACAATAGCAATGATAATGATGATCATGACAACGGTAGATAATAATAACACTAATAAGAATAACACTAATAATAATCAGGAAAAATAATAATGATAGGGCCTCCTTGAACGTTTCTGGGTAAAGAAAGGGTTTAAGGGTTTTTAGGGTGTAGAATCTGAGGGGCTAGGGTGGAGGAGCTATTTTCCAAGGTCCAAGTAAATAAGTCTATGCTTCATGTGCCGTGGCTGTTGTTGCAACTAGCGTAGTGGTACGTGAAGTTCTCGGGGGGGGTGGGGGGTGGGGGGCTGCGATGAAGTAGATCTGCAGAGAACCCCGTTTCAGCAGGAAACCAGAGAATACGATTGCTGCGAGAGCTTCTCTAAAGCAAAGTGCACGCCAGTTGCTTTTCGGATGGTATTTAGGGTTTAGGTATAGGCTCGGTATAGGGTTGTGCAACAGCTGCAACAACGGTGAGGCTTCTGGGTTTTCGAACCGCCTGAGACCCCGAGCCTTGAGGATCAAGACCTCCTTCGCCCGATGGCTTCTGTTCTTACTTGGAGCTTCATGGGTAGTTATAAGTGAGGTTATAAGTAGGGTAACTATATTCATCACCCATATTAGGGGACTGAAAATCCGACTTATAACTACCCAGGAACCTCCAAGTAGAGTTTAATTTTAATCCCTAGACCCTAAAACCCAAACCTTAAACCCTAAACCCCAAAACCCTAAGCCCTAAACCCAAGACCCCAAACACCCGGAACCTGTCGGTTTGGTGTTGAGCTGTCGTTCCCAGCCCAAAATGCCTGACAACCTCAGACCGGAGAACCTCGCAAAGCCCGGAACTATCGCACCTGGTACCGAAGTACTATAGGGGCTGGTTCCTTTAAAGGGATCCATAAGGGTTCCTCAAAGGGATCTATAAGGGTTCTATATAGGGTTTTATATAGGGGCCAAAATAACTACCTATACTATTTTGGTGGTTCCTTATTACAAATATGGTATAATATACCCCAAAACCCTATTCTAAATTAAGGCCCCTACATTACCGAAGTAGGGCTCAATGAAGAACTACGCCCTCACATTAGAAGTGACCCGAGAAACTGAAATCAACGAACAGGCAGCTTCGAACCTCGATCCAGAAACCCCGAAAGCCCAAAGCCACCAAACACAAACCCCCAAAAAGACCTAATGAAACACAAGAATCCTAAAGCCCTAGAGTCTTGAAGCCCTGAGACCCAAACCCTAAGCCCTTAACCCTAAAACCACAAACCCTAAACCCCGAAACAGAAAACAACCACAAAACCCCGAACCCGAAGAGAAAGAGGCCGGCCGAAGCTGAAGATGCCCCGGCGGAGGAGGATCAGGATCCCAGGTCGATCCCATGCTTCAGGGTTCCTTCGAAGTTGTGTTTTAAGATTTAGCGGATCTAAGTATAAGGGTTCAGGGTTTTGTTTAGGGTTTAAGTTTTTTCGGGTTAAGTTCAAGGGATCTAAACAAGAGTTCAGGGTTTAAGGTTCAAGTTTTTTCGAGTTCGAGTTTTTTTTTTTGTGGGGCTTGTGGCGACTCGGGGGGATTTGGGTTTGGGGGCCTTTGGGCTTCGCTTGAGGCTTTGCAGTTTGCTTGGAGGCCCAGGGGACTTATAAGTAGAGGCTCCTCTAAAGGGTTCCTTAAAGGGCTCTTTAAAAGGGAGCTTAAACGGGTTCATCATAAGGGTTGTTATAATATAAGGTATACTTGGAGGCCCAGGAAATTTAACAAGTAGGATAGAAGTAGGATTACAGTTGGGGGGAACTCCATAGGGTACTTATAACTCTACTTTTTACCGACTTACTAAGCCCCCTAAACCCTAAACCCTAAGCCCTAAACCCTAAACCCCTAAACCCCTAAACCCTAAACCCCTAAACCCTAAACTCTAAACCCCTAAACCCTAAACCCTAAACCCCTAAACCCTAAACCCCTAAACCCTAAACCCTAAACCAAGCCCCCTGGGCCTCTTTAAGAGGAGCCGTTTACATGGTGAGGCTTCCTTTTTGTTGGGAGTACGGGGCTGCTGTTGGGCTTGGAACGTAATATAGGGGCCTTAGTAATTACAACAGGGTTTTTGGGCCCATTATACTCTAATTCTCATAAAAAAAATTCATGAAGGCCCCTAGATCAAGTGGTCAGGGCAGATGAGGGTTGCGGATTATGCCTCTCTCGAGCATCCACCTATCCTGAACTCTCGAATCCTATCCTACCTTGGCAAAGCCAGTTCTTGCAAAACTTGCAACCGGCTAATGTAGAGGCCTAAATAATTACCAATATTATTCTTAGGGCTCCCTATTATATTTATAGTATAAGATCCCCCCCAAACCCTATTCTAATTATTAAGGCCCCTATATGAAGCTGGCTGTCTTGCATGTTCCATCCGGTGAGCTCTCTGCGATCTTAAGCCTCGGCACATGCCTCGTAAGCTGTGGTGCATTTGCTGCAGCACCCTCGACCCTGAACCCGATCCGCAGACTACGAAGCAAGGGCTAACCCTGTTCTGTATTTCAGGTTTTTACAGCCATATTCCGACACCCCAAGAACTCAAGAACCCCAACCAAGCCCAGCAAGCCCTAATCGCCTAAACCACCTGAGGGACTAAAGAAACAAGTATATACTGACTGCATCAGAGAGAGAGAGAGATAGATATATATATATATATATACAGACACACACACACACACGCACACATAACAATCAAATCGTCAATCCCCATCCCTAATCCCCGGAAATCCCTAACACAAAGCCCCAAAGTCAGCCATGACATGGGAGCCTCCCACGCACTAGACCCTAGACCCTAAGCCCCGAACCCCAAAATCCTAAATACACCCCCAAAGTCAACCATGACATGGGGGCCTCCCACGTGGTGCGCTATGCGGCGCTACCCTGTGCCGACCCGGACAAGGCTCAGCGGGCACCCCTCGGGGCAGGTTTGGGCTTACTTGCAGGTTCATGGGCAGCTATAAGTGAGGTTATGATCTCCAATCAGTACATCACATACACAGCAGATTCCCTGGAAGCGACTTGAATTACTTACGTTCTTATTGAGTTATGCTTTAAGAAAGCATCGCAGCCAGCACAGGAAAGAATGCAGCGAAATTCCAGCGGGACGTTGCAGCAGATCGAGACAGTCATCATCCTGACCACGACCGCACTGCAGCTTCAAAACAAAGCCAGACTCAGCTTCCCCAATCAACAGACGAGAGGGAACGTCATTGGTCCGTTGGCGGCAACGTCCTGGTCGGATGCTGCACAGTGCTGGCAGCTGAAGCTGTCAGACAACAAACGCATTCTCGGTGCCGCACACAACACCTCCCCAGAGGCGGCTGCAGACAGCGAGCCCACGCCGAAGTCATCAGATCTTTACCCTGCTTTCGGAGGCAGCAGCAATGGAACTGCTGCTTCCCTGGAAGCAACCAGCGTCGATAAGTCTCCTAGTATGGGTTATAGTTATAGTTACCTTGCGCTACCTATAACCTCACTTATTACTACCCGTGAACCTCCAAGTAGGGCTTGAGAAGTAGAAATGTATTTTGTTACTTGAAGGATCGTGGGACTTAGCAACTGGCGATACAAGTAAGATAAGTATAGTTAGAGATACTCATACCCCCAAGTGAAGTACTGATATCCCTACTAGGTCTCATGAACCGCCAAGTGCAGTATCCAGACAGAGCGAAGTTGTGGAATGTGTCATGCTTAGGCATGTGACATGTGTGTTTAACCCAGCATCCAGTGTTGCATTCTCGGACCCTGCAGCACGGATGCAGGGATGTCGGAAGTTCGATACCACCAGCTGCAACAGTGATGCTCTTTGCATACACGACATGCAGGTGTCATACTGTTCCTGAACCCTATGTTCCTAGAAGAACAGGCTTTCCTGAAGGAAAGCACAATGTTGCACGAGACATCAAACCTTCTGACCCCATAATACCGTAGCTCCAAACCCTACACCCGATAAAGAGCCTTTTATCCGACTTGACCCTACTATATAGGGGTCTGAATGATTTGTGATAACATCCCCGATAATACCCCCTCATAATTTCTATTTAACTGTATCATGATATGCTCCCAAAACACAAGTGTACTTGGAAGCCCTATGTTGCTGGATCGATGCATTCGCGACGTTTTGGCAGTGTGTTTTTTTGATGATGGTGATTAGGGTGGAGGGTTTCGAGGCCTTACCTTGAATTACAGAGGCCGTGTTTCAAGGTTTCCCAGCGGGTCCATATACACTACCATTATGGAATTGGGTCCCAAAGTCCATCCCTGTTAGGGCTTTGAGGACCTAATTCCACCAGGGTAGTATATGTGGACCCTCTGGGTTTGTTTCCTTAGTTAACGGGGCCTAGGGTTCTCAATCTTTCAGGCAGCGGAGCCGGGGGATTACAGCGAGGCAGGGTCTCGAATCTGCGGTCCCGAGTTGGTTTGGGGTTTAGGCTTTGGTGCTAAGGAGTTTAGGGATTTCGGGGTTCAGGGGTTGAGGGGCTTTGGGTTTCGTGCTTTGGGGTTTCGGCTTTCGTGCTTAGAGGCTCAGCGTTTAGGGTTTTGACTTTAGCGCTTAGTGGTTTAGGGTTTAGTGTCCTGGCTTTGGTGCTTAATTAGGGGTGCAGGTTTAGGGTTTTGGCTTTAGTGCCTCCGGGTTCAGGGGTGTAGTGTTTAGTCATCTTCCTGACTTCGGACCTGCAAGGAAAACAGAGAGGTTTGCATGCCGAACGAAATTAGATACACACCGCGAGGTAAGACGCGTCAGCCCAAATCAGAACATCCCGTGCGCGCCCGGTCCCTACCAAGGCCCGACCATCAAAGAACAAGTTTGGGTCTTGGGCTTCAGGGACTTTCTGGACTGTTCCAAAGGAGGTGATGCCTGCAGGCTGTGGCCGGATGGAGGCCAGCATGAGCCTGAGCGTGCTGGAGGTCGTGTCTCAGGAGGATCTCAAGGTAAGAATCGAAACCCAGAAGCGGCAGCAAACGCAGATGTGTCTGAAGGGAAATGTCCTGAGCCGGCTGGACCAGGCTTTCGATGCTGTTTATGAGCTTTTCGAGGAGCACGGCGACAGTTTCCTACCTGGTGCCAAGCAGAAGATCACGAGTGCATTGAATGCTGCCGAGCAGGCGTTGAACGAAGTCACTTCTGAGCCTGATGATGCCAATTCCAGTGTCAAGCGCAAGCATCACGAGGCCGCTGTGGAATGGGACAGTGATGACGACGAAGGGCATGCTACTGGTGCCAACGAAGGGCATGCTACTGGTGCCGCCTCTGAAGACTCGAATGCAGAGTGATCCAGATTTCATTTTTCTCCGTGCGTACAGAGTCAGTAGCCAAAGCATCGCAATATTTTAGGCATGATCTGAATCTGTATGCATATCCTTACCATAACGAGCAGGTTAACCTGTTTAGGGCTGAGGTACTCACCCCCCGAAGCCCCCCAGGCTTGCGACAAAGCATATAACCGTTATAACCGCATCACCCCGACCGCCAAGCTCTGACATTGACTCGCTCTGATTTGCTCCACAGCTTACGGGAACAGTGAAAATCTCGCATTCTGCTGCTATGTTGTATCCTTCTTGCAAATAGCTGGGTATCTGGAAGGACGCCTCCGCTGCGTCCCTGCGAAGCACGGCCACCACCCAGAACAGTGAGGAGGAGAAGGCGCTGCGCAATTTCGCCCGATGTGTTGAGGCTTTGGGGTGCAGGGGTCTGAGTCTGTTTCGGAAGGTTTGGGACCTTACGAACAAGCATGCTTTCTTCACGCATCCTTACATCCTTTAAAGCCTGGAAGCCAAGAGCCTTCACCTGGTGCCTCCCAATCCCAGCTCGAAGCCATTCATGCTGAAGTGTGTGCCTGCTGGAATACTTGGAGGTTCATGGATAGGTCAGGTGGATGTGGAGTTATAAGTCCCTTAATATGGGTTAGAAGTATAGTTAGCCTACTTATAACCCACTATTTAACTACCCATGGACCTCCAAGTGATCGAGTCTACAACCTTACTACAATATAGGGGCCTAAAGAATTGCCATTTCTATTTTGGGGGTTGTTTATAAAAAGGTATAGTATAATATACTCCAGAAAATGTTCAGGCCCCTATATTACTTGTCCGTCCAGGACGGTCTAAAGTTTTGGCTGATTCGTGCCTTGGCCCGAACTGATCAACTGTAGCTGACCCATCAGGATGTGTGTCATTTTGGACTTTATGTGTAACGCTAAGAGTACCGTTGAGGCTCATCGTAAACCCGAAATCCTGAGCCCTGTCTCTTCTTGGATCCAACTACTGGCTGAAGCTACCAAATCCAGCACCGTTCGCAAGCACGGTTTGGAATCCACCCTAAACCCTATGGCGCTGGTCGACCTTGAGTTGTCAGACCACTTGCAGAAAGGAAGTGTCCTCCAAAAAGCTAAACGAAACCCCACACTCTGTCTGAATCCCAAACCCTCAGCCCTTCTATGTCTTCAAGCCAGGCAGCTAGCTCGGTCGTCAGATGGTGGTGGCCAAAGCAACTTAGAGGCAAAGGCTTCGTGCTGAGGGATGCTGAGGGTTTAGGGTGTTCTGCCGTTACTATACTCCTCAGCTTCCTAAGCCCTGACTCCTCAAAGCTTCCTTCACCCTAGGCCCTAAGCCTCTAAACCCCAAACTCACGGGTGTAGGGTTGAGGGGCATGAACCTCCAAGTAGACATAAGCACTATCACGTCCAGTACAGTACGTTAGCTTTGTTCGTTCAGAAGTGTCTGCAGCCCTGCTGAACCTCCTGGGTTCTTGTTAAAGGAGCTAATTTGAAATACCATAACAAGGAAACCATATTATTTGCCTATAGATCCCTTTTATCATTCCTTAACAAGAACCCGGCCTCAGGTATGTGCTTCTGGCAGTGTGCTTGGTCTGCTATGGTTTCGGCATCACGCAGGCCACTGCCCAGGGTCTACTTGGGAGTCTCCGAAAATGAGGGGTGCCGTATTTTGCTGTCCTTATATTCAGGATCCTACCATTTCGGGTACTATATTAGGGTCCCCTATATTCGGAAGCTCCTATATCTGAACGAACAGGCCTTTATTTGGAGGGTTTTCACCTTTGTCTTGTCTCATGGGCGTCGATGTGTTCTGAATATTTAGCGTAATCAGGGGCATCTATGAGCAACACGCAAAACCCGACATTCCAGCACTAAAAGCACCATACATGTCGCTGCTCCGAGACGAGTACCGAAATCGAAGAGCCGATAAAGAATTGATGCCGAGAAACAGTTCTTCAAAGAAGGGTCCAGATGCTGGGCTGAGTTCTCAGAGAATGACTAGGTTCTACAGAGCTGTTCTCGAAACTACAACTATTGGGATGGCTGTTTCACGTGCGAGCTTCATCGTGACTTGAGTTTCGGTTGCGCGAGTTGAAGGTGCAAGGGTTGAGGGTGTGTAGGGCTTCGGGAGGTTACACTAATACTCTCCCGACTACTAACCTACAAAACTGCTATCATAATTAGAAAAAAATACCTACTTGTTTCGTCCTTTGGAACTTTATAGGTTCAGGGCTTCGGCCCCAAATCCCTTAATTCAACCCTAAACCCTTAAAACCTAGACCCTGAACCCTAAGCCCCTAAACTCTGTCATAGTTGGGTAACATTTTACATGTTTATGGGTACTTAGACCCAAGGAATAAGAATGTACATTTTTAATACGATCCCAACCATGAACTAGTAAACCTCTAAACCTTGAGCTGGAGTCCAGGAAGTCTTGTCTTGAGGTTAGCTTTTGCAAGGACTTGGCGTTCTCGAGCTTGCAGACCATGAGATTTGTTGGTGTAGTGCTGAAAGCTTAGACGGACTGAAGCATGCCCATTCTAGGCCCTAAGAAGCCAACTGTACAGCCCCAGATTCCGAGAAGCCCTGCTTGGAGGTTCATGCGTAGTTATAAGTCTGGGTTACAAGTCCCCTAATATAGGTTGTAAGTCTAGATACCCTACTTAAAACTTATGAGCCTATGAACCTTCAAGTATACCTACTCTGGTTTCTTGTTTGCATTTAATAAGCTAAGTTACCATAATAAGGGAAGCATATTCTCTACTATGCATCCCTATTATGGTAACTGAAGTTAATTCCTTAAGAAGGACCCAGTAATCAGACCCCAGAGCCACCAAAATGCCTCTGGGCTTGAAGTTCTGTCGCAGGCCTCAGCAGCCGGAATCCTAAACGCCTCAGCCTGAAGCCCTCGGCAGCTCAAGCCGGAAACCCTAAAATCCCAAACACCCAAGTCCTGAACTTTGAATCCTGAACCCGTAAGCTCCAAAACCCGCAAACACATAAACCCTAAACCACAAATCCTACAGTGAAAAGGCTGTATAAGAACCCCGTTCGGCGAGAGTAGCCTACCCTAAGGTTCTTAGTTTCCATTACACTTGATTTTGCCAGTTGAGCAGCTAGAGTAGCCCCAGGTTCTTAACTACGTTCTTGCCAGGGCTCGAAACATGTATCTTTGTACATGGGCGCATGCGCAGAACCACTGCACTATGGAGGGCCTTCCTAGGCTTGGGCGATGTCGCATCTACGAAGGGGAGGTATTTGGAAGATCGGGAGGAAGGGCTGGAAATGTACTTTTGGATTTGAAAATTGGCTGGGCTGGGGCTGGGGCGCCTGCTGGGAAAGTGGTGCCTCGGGCTCCCCTAAAATCTCGGGTCGTGATGGGGGGAAGGACCCAGATGACACCCCCGGGGGTTGAGCCCGTCTGAGGGACGGCGGGGTCGGTTTGGTTCCGTTTTGGGTGAGTTTTGGGGGCTCGTGAGGAAGGATTCGGGCTTTCGTGGGACGGTTTTGGGCTCTCGTGGGGACGGTTTTCGGCTCTGGTGGAGACGGTTTCGAGCTCTCGTGGGTGGGGCTCATGTTTCAGGCTCACGATCTACAAGGTGAGAAGATCAATGCTTGCTGTCATATCATATCGTCTCCTGTCATGTCATGTCCTGTCATGTCGTCTCCTGTCATGTCGTCTGCTGTCATATCATATCGTCTCCTGTCATGTCCTGTCATGTCATGTCCTGTCATGTCCTGTCATGTCGTCTCCTCTCATGTCGTCTGCTGTCATGTCCTGTCATGTCGTCTCCTCTTATGTCGTCTGCTGTCATGTCCTGTCATGTCCTGTCATGTCGTCTCGTGTCATGTCCTCTTCAGTCATGTCCTGTCATTTCGTCTCCTGTCTTGTCCTGTCGTGTCATATCCTCTCGTGTCATGTCGTCTCCTGTCCTGTCTTGTCCTGTGGACTTGACCGACATCCGCTCTCCGGCACATATGTCCTTTAGTTTAGTGTTCGATTCTATTTTTCCTTGGTGGGGAAACGAACCCCAAAAAAAAGAACCTTACCCCCAAAACTGGGGTACCCTAAGGTTCTTAAGTTTGAAGCAACCTGGATTTTGCGAATCCTGCCGGGGGTAGGGGCTCAGGTTCTTAAACGGTGGGTTCTTATACAGCATGTTTGCTGTACTTTGATTAACTTATAACCCCAACTGAGGCACCAATAAACCTCACTTACTAATTCCCATGATCCTCCAATCTCCTTAACCTCCCTATTATAGCTTATAAACCCTAAACCCTAAACAAAATTATAAACCCTAAACAAAATTATAATATAAACCCAAGACCCTAAACAAAATTATAAACACAAAACCCTGATGAGGCCCTTTTCGTCGTCTCCTCCCCGGCGTATGCTGGCACTGGGGAGCCTCCAGTGCCTCAGCAGGTCTCAAAAGGTTCCTTCAGAGGCTCCCTCCAAAGGTTCCGGGTTCTGCAACGGTTTCGGGCTTAGAGCATCGGGTTTTGGGGTTTGTGGCTTAGGGCTTTATGTTCAGGGTCTAGGGTTTAGGCTTTGCCGTGTAGTGGCGCATAAGCGGAAGTATCTTGCCACAGTGTAATTTCGAGTGCGTCGTCATGTCACGATTGGCCGTTGGAGCCCGATTTGGCTCTTTCTTTCAACTCTCCCACCCCACGCCGTCTAAGGCGGCCAAACCACCCAAACCTATTCCTTTTAGGGTTTAGCT